>JAUELC010282810.1:0-16168 GCA_031471745.1 Cryptochiton stelleri
TGTGCCTATGAAATAACAGATAGTCCGTCTTAATTGTGTCAGTATTTCCAATGAAGGATACTATACACTTGACTTCAGACATGGTTTAAAGATAACGTCAAGTATTTTTGTTAAGGTTTGCATGTGGCTTCCGAGTATAATAGAAAATGACGGCGTCACATTAGTAGAGACACGTACAATGGAATGAATGCCTTCAAAGAGCCGGTACAGGGAATATCCTATCAATAATCTAAATAATTCAAACCCTAGAATCGAAGTCTAAAAAATCAATTATATTTCACTACTTTTAAAGAGGGTAAAAAAACTAGATATAGAACAGTTGTGCATATCGAAAAAAATGTGAAAATATAAGTCTCCGATTATATAGACTTCAATATAACCTCCAGTATTATACCCAAAATCAGAGGTAAAGTCTTGTTTACGTACGTCAAGTCATTATATATTTATTTTTACATTATGGATTGTAATATTAGTCAAATAATTGATTACTCATTACGATTATGTGTTTGTTCATATTTCTTACTGGAATATATCTTTATAAATATATCTGTGCTGAGACATACCACATGTTTGACTGCTAAGCTTTTGCATTCAAGTCAATAGCTTGACTATACAATAGGGTAGTTATTGAAAGCTATGGACCAGCGGTGTTCTGGGAATATTAAGACACGCAATTGGCTCATATCAAATCAACGCCACAAGTTACCATGGCATGTTGTAACGTATGTTTGTCTTAAAGCGATAATTTGACTTTATAGCCAATGTGTCCGCAGCCATTGTGGTTCAGATATTAAGTGGCCACGATGTTTGCAATCTTCGTGATTCTCAGTTAAGGAATAACCTCTTAGCCTCAGATTAATCTGTTTTTGAACATTTCTGGTTGTGTTCATTTCACTCTACCTAGACAGACGTCGACATCGAACCCCTGGGGGTGAATTATCTTCGCGGGATTCCTTTCTTGTCGACAATGACGTAATGTAAACAGCTCCCCAGAAATGCACTAAATAATCTTCCTTTCCTCTGTTTAACATGCTATGACTGTTTGTATTGTTATGTTTGTTTGATTTTTTTTACACTGTAGTTAAGGTAAATTCACGGATATGACGGTGTACCAAGCACTGTGGGTGAAGGAAACCACCATCCACAACACTGACAAACAATGACAAGATACAAGACCATTACAGGACATACATAATACATTCTGCAATAAGACAAAGTGTGATACAATTTACAGTACTTGACGCCACAAACATATTGGCTTATTGTTTCCTTAGCTCTGTGCCGATCAGGGCAACGGGAAGATCCCCCAAACCGTCAGCGTACTGTTTGGAGACAAACTCGGTGCGATTTGTGCTTTTTGGCCAGTTTTGGGGTAATGTATAAAAAGAGTATTATGCACATTGTGGACACACGTTTGACTGCTACTGTTTTGCATACAAGTCAAAAGCTTGAGTATACAATAAGGTAGTTATTGACAGCTATAGACCAGCTGTGTTCTGGGAATATCAATACACGCAATTGCGTTATATAAACTCATCACCACAAGTTACCATGGCATGTTGTCACGCATGTTTGCCTTAACGTGATAACTTGACTTTATAGCCAATGTGTCCGCAGCCCTTGTGGTTCAGACATTAGGTGGCCACGATGTTTGTCATCTTCGTGATTCTCGTCGACATCGAAATTTTGGGGTGAATTATCTTCGCGGGATTCCTTTCTTGTCGACAATGACCTAATTTAAGCAGTTCCCCAGAAATGTGCTAAATACTTTTCCTTTCCTCTGTTTGACAGGTTATTACTGTTTTATTTTTATTTTTGTTTGATTTGGGTTTTCACGCCGTACTTAAGGTGAATTCACGGATATGACGGTGTACCAATCACCATGGGTGAAGGAAACCACCATCGACAACACTGACAAACAATGACAAGATACAAGACCATTACAGGACATACATAATTCATTGTGCAACAAGACAAAGTGTGAAACAATTTATATCTATATAAATATAGTTTGACGCCACATACATATCGGCTTATTGTTTACTTAGTTCTGAGTGGACCAGGGCAACGGGAAGATCCCCCCAACCGTTCGCTTTCTGTTTGGAGACCAACTCAGTGCGATTTGTGCTTTTTGCTTATTTTTGGGGTAATGTAAAAACAGAGTATGATGCACATTGTGGGTTTGGCTGGCTAGTCAAGGCCACAAGCGGCAACCCTTATGCTCTTTGTCATTCATGTAAGACTTATGGGGAATCCTTTCTTAACAGATTATGGTAAAACCACATGTAACTCGAAATAAACTCTAAACATTGTGGCACACCTTGGAATACCCTGAATTCACTCTTCGCTGCATACACAAAGTATATTGTTGAACATCTTACAAACACGACCATTTAAACGGTGTATCGCTTGCTTTAATTGTCCAAGTATTTTAGCCATTGGCTTGATACTTTGTACTTTCTTGGTGGTGTTTCAATTACATGACGAACGTTGATTTCTGGTGTAAGCAGACCACACGGATGACATTCCTTAAGGCAAAATAGATAACTTCTTATTCATTACCACTGCTTCTGTTATTTCTTCATAGACAAGTCAAAGTGCAACATGTTGTCTTCCAGTGCAGTTATATTGAACTATTTATGGAAAATCATGCTGTGAGATATCAATTTACTTGAGAGGTCACTTCATTGATCAGTGATGGTTGATGATTTCCACTGAATTGATGCCGGAAAAACGAAAACAAAACAGTGTTATCAATCAAATGCTAATAATTGACTAGATGATATTGATAGAATGATACTATCTGAAATGTAATGTCATGAATCATTTCTGAGTTTATAGACATATTATTTACACATGCCTGGTGTCCGTTGAGATATTAATAGTTGGTGATGTGATTTAGTAGTTTAGTTTCTTACCTTGCAGCGCATGTAATGTACTAGATAATCTATTATAACGATATTTTAATATTAAGCTAAAATTGACTTTTGGCAACAATTAAAGACAAATCGTGCAATTGTGATAGAATTAATGGACAACTAAAACCATAACGAAACTCCGAATAAGTTCATAGTTGTAAATCTCGGTATTTCGACTTTATTTAAGTTTGGGAGACATTCACAGAATTGACAAAACAAATCAAAACAAAATGAAATACAGATTATGATTAGACAGGGTTGTTTGTACCAGAGCCCGAGGGTGAGGGGAAGTGTGGTTTGAGAGACGAGAGGCAGGAGCTAATACACATGGTAGAAGTAACATAAACGCAGGTGGCATATAGGCATAAGTAAATATAATCACAACCTGGGATTATGACATAACCAACATCTAGCTTAAAATATGGTGGATTAGTACATGGATCACAAATTTGCAATATCGATATACAATTAACTAATAAGAAATTACTTGAAAAATGTGCATAAATATATTATTTTAGAAATAATGAGAAGTTGTGTCAATTTAAGGACCACAATTATACATTACATATACGTATTTGAATAGCTGTAATTCTTTAGATGCTATGACACCGTGATTTAAAATAGGTTGCGAGCGCCGGATTGCGAGGGCTTCTTTGAAAACTTTTAAAACTGGCACCACAAAGTGAAATTATCTTAAGTTTATCACCAATCAAACCAAACCAACTAGGTTCGCTCAAATTCTCTAGAAATTGTTAGTTATTTACTTACTTGGTGTTCACAGTCTTGCTTCGATGCAACTATAAATGAAAAATCGACGTGACATGAATTTTATGTTCATTTAACAAGGGGAACCCCCAGAGGGCTCCGATGCTAAATTAAATACTTTACATTAAAAGTCGAATTTTGACGCTTAAATGCAAATATTTCGTCAGTGCATGTCTGTTACATTAACAGTGCTAACTATTATTTCACTGATCCAAGTTTAGATTACTGGTGGGAAACCGGACAGTACCTCCGAAGCAATCATAACGTCCTGGTTGGAAACTGGACAGTGGAAATCATTACGTCCAGGTGGGAAATCGGACCTGAGCGGTACAACTAAGGTCGCTTCAGTAGACAATATGTTATCCACATCTTATTTTTGTCAGTTAGTTTGTCATGTGTACTTTATTGGGTAGGTTTGAAACAGTCCAGCGATCCTGACCGATTTATGAGAAATGACACTGGCGATCGGTCAAACGTCACTTGCTAATTAAAACAAGCCTTGTCGGCCGACGAGTAGTATCTTGTACTTGTATGAGCAGCAGTTCATTTGGATAAACTTTAGTTTATGGCCTCAACTTAAAAGACACCATCAGATTCGCCTAGGAGTAATCGGTCAATAACTATAGTATAGTCTTTCCCATTAATCTGTCTAGCTTACATGAAAACTGATAATGCCAGAAAATTACAAATAGACAGATACAGATAGAATTAAACGTAAGCAGCCCATGAATCAGTTTAAGATTAATAAATAAATGATGTTATACGTTTACAAGGACTAATCGATTGGTCATCTTTCTCACATTTATTTATTCCCTGCTTTGCTCTTCTCCGTCGTACTGTAATACATGATTCTGCAGTTGATTGATCGATTGATTGATTGATTAGTGTTTAACGCCGAGCTCAAATGTATTTCACGCATATGATGGCGGTGTACTCCAACTGTAAATAGCCATACTAACGCAACAGTAAAATGTGTTTTACTATGTTGGAAATATAATATTCCTCTAGTGGTAAGTAAAGACAGCGTGACACAGAATATGCTGTCCTTAGCTCGAGGGTTTCTCAAGTCGATATATTCCAGATACTATACTGTAAACAGATAAACAGTATGATGTCATTACATTGCCGGAAAAAACAACTTTAATAATCGGTCAAGAGATTTTGGAGAAAACCTCACTCTGTTCTCCCACGCCACCGTAGGCCCAACTGCCGATAGGAATACAATTAAGTGTATGGCTTCTGCGTTAACGAATCCAGTACATCTGTACCCAAGTTATCCGCAGAGTTAGAATTGCGTGCCATTTGGCGGCACTGAACACATACATAATGTCAAGGAAGCAATGGAGAAAACCATTAAGACAGCTTACAATACATATATTACATATTTTTATTTCACTTTAATTTTATAAACCTCTACTATGTGAACAACAACAACGACAGCATGCTACTTCCGATTATGTTGTTACAAATCATATGATGCCGACTGATATATATACATTGATATAATACATTTGAGCTTATGGTTATTTTACACTAACGATTTGATAAATATTTGTGTTCATTTTGATCATTCTAAAAAACCAATAAGTATATAGTATTGGTAAACGTGCCAGTAACAGTTCTGTAACAAGACGATACTATCACGAATGTCATCCATTAATATATTGTGCAGAATAAATTATACATGCATACCATCGTTTAACATGTACGACAAATATAATTGTTTTAAGGTGTGCTTTGTATAAACATTTTAACAGCATGTACATTTCATATTTTGTAGATTGGCAGATATGTAACAAGTTGTGTTGTTAGGCTGGTCGCTTGGCACAACCATTCTATTTTTATTCAAATAGTATAATGGTATAGAAGCCTTGATGGAAATCTTTTAGATATCACATACTATTTATAGATCACAGCTTTGTAATTGTTTTATAGAGAATGATCTGGGAGGCTTTTGTTTGGCAAAGTTTGTTGACAATGATTGTATGCTGAATTGTTTAACAATGTTATTTAACAGCTAACTATGCTATTTTCTGATATGATGTCATATTCTGGAAAGTTGTATCACACTATATAATTAGCTGACCAACCAATTTTTAGGGGGCTGTTTATTTGTGTTGACGGAGTACTGTACATGTATTGGTGCGTATTATTTCGAAGCATTTATTACTGAGCACACTGTTGACGGTTGAGAAGTTGTGTTTCTATCAAGTCAAATTTGTTGCCAGGTCTTATTATATCCATATTAGATGCCTAACAGTAGAACCGATTTATACTTTGTGCCTTTCACTGTCCAAGATATATTTAAATACTAGTATTCTTCGAGGAAGTTCCATGCAGGTGAAAGTACATTTTCTGAAGTGAAATCGATGCAGACACTGTGTTATTTTGGTACCTGGATTTTTTTTTCTACATCTGCGGTTTAACGGACTGTTGCTGGTATTTACCAGTCCATATAAAGTTCTAGCTTCCGCGAGATAGAGACTGTGTATCGGCGTTACTATTCTCAGAGTCGATCGATATATTACCTAAGATAATTATTTTTCAACATCCAGGACCAAATACAAGGCCAAAGTTTTATTTCGTGAACTAGACATATATATGAACTAGACGTATATATATGAACTAGACATATATATGAACTAGACATATATATGAACTAGACGTATATATATGAACTAGACACAAAGATATGAACTAGACATATATATGAACTAGACGTATATATATTTGTAATTATTACTACTTGCTCTTGTATTATTATCGTATTTCTTTTATAATAAATATTGTCATTTTTATATACACAATTTTCTGGTCTTTTATTTTTCTTTGCTGTCAATTTCATTAGTTTAATTATTGGGGAATTGTAGGGTAACAGTTGATTTTGTATAACAAGGGTGTTATCTTTGAAACGGTCACAATTAACAGTTTCCTGAACTGGGTGTTAAATCGGATTCCAGATCACACTCGATTTTAAGCGTTATCATGATTAGTTAATTGAAATCATATGTTCTTAATGCACACTTGACGGAGAAGTCGGTTTAATTTGCATGTACTATGATATGATTTGAGTATCAGCCACCATTGAATGCCCACAGAGGGTATGTTTACTGTGAAATAATCAATGGGACTTTATGCTATCAGTCATACTTACCATGTAACTCGGCAATCACAGACTTATATCAAACGGTAATGTAATTTTTGTAGGCGGAAATTCTGCATCGATTTATCAGTATGTTGAGGAAACAAGTGATCGATATACGAACGTTCTTGTATGGTTTGGCGTTATTTAGGGAGTGGGGTGAAAATGAACAGGGGACACTTAGCTAGCATTTAATGTTTTGTCCAAAAGTATTAGTTTTTGCCCTTATTACCGTCGAATGTATTTACACACGAACTATTCGATTGTCTTATTATATTTATTGATGTATTTGTCTGTGCAATTTTAGAGTTAGATGACTTAACCCCAATTGCAGGTCAGTTGTCAGCATGGAGAATTGGATAAAACCCACGACCATCCGGTGGTTCATGGAACAAAAAGACCAGCTGAAGGAAGGAGTCTTATCCGGCCATATATCGAGAATCGCAATTAGACCAATCTTAAACAGTGTATGTTTATGACTATAGCATGATCTGACACAATGTATCAAAGTTCAAAAGCAATCATGATAGGTTGTTTTGCAATTATATTGTTAAATTTAACTGATTTAAAAAAAAATAAAAAAATTTGCTCAGCAGGCTAGACTGTCAACTCCAATTCGAAATGTGATAACCGCAACCATATCAGCAGTGCGATTGGGCCGGTCGTGGGTATTTTCTGTGATGTCAGCCTGAGAGGCACACTGTTAGATCTGTCCCAGACTGATAGAAGTCTTGCACCATACAGGTAACACGACTGATCGCAAGACTACGCACCTTAGTTACTTGATCAACAATAATCATGAAGAACCACCCAGGAATTGTCACACATCCAGAGTATGTTGCGCGAACTACGTAAGACTTAACACTGACTACGACCATTTTGGTATCGGCCATCTTTTCAAACATGTTCGAAAACCTCCCAGGCAGAGTATGGTCTTCGGACTATTCAATTCTACCCAAGGCCACCCACGACTTGGTTCAGGGCCGTTTTAAAGATACTGAATTATTCCAACAGAAGCTGGTCTAACCAGTTGTAATTCTCCTTATCCCCGGTGTGACTGCAGCTTAGATCAAGACAAGTAGTCCGGCCATCCTGCATCCATTATATATAATCTATATTCTGGTACTGACTGGATGTTATCATGGAGGTCAGAATAGGGTTTAAGCAAGCATGGCTTGATTATCTAACTAATGGTCTAAATTTTGCCAACATTTATTTGTTTAAGATTATTCTTGTTGTTCTTGGTCATGTTTTGGACAACATTATTTTTTTACGAAAAATAATTGTTTAAATATATATTGGTGTTTTATTGGTGAGACAACAAATACAATCCACGTGAGAACAATATACGAATAAATTGAAGTCGAACATCATACAGGCATCATTCGTAATGCGACCTGGAAGTTAGATGCTATTTAAGCAGTTGGTGTTTAGTCGGCTGGCCATCGCCGCTTCGATCGATAATGATGGACGTACGCTGACCGGTGAATTACTGGCTGTATTGCAAACAGGTTTATTGGTTTGGTCATGAGTTCTGGAGAGACAATCAGTACCATCTTGAGACCAGCTTGAGATTTGTCTGAAGACTGGATAAACTATATGTGCCTATGAAATAACAGATAGTCCGTCTCAATTGTATCAGTATTTCCCATAAAAGATACTAAGACTTAACTTCAGACAGGGTTTAAAGATAACGTCAAGTATTTTGTTAAGGTTTGCATGTGGCTTCCGAGTATAATAGAAAATGACTGCGTCGCATTGGCAGAGACATGACAATGGAAGTAATGCCTTTAAAGAGCCAGTACCAGGAATTTCCTATTAATAATTCAAATATTTAAAACCCTAGATTCGAAGTCTAAAAAATCTAGAACGTCTTGGGAACTATTATATTTCACTACTTTTAAAGAGGGTTAAATTAGACATAGAACAGTTGTGCTTATCGAAAAAGTTGTGAAAATATTTGACTCCAATCACAATATGAGACCCAACATCAGAGATAATGTCTTGTTTACCTACGTTAAGTCATTATATATGTATTTTTAAATTATGGATTGTAACATTAGTCAAATACTTGATTACTCATTACAATTATGAGTTTGTTGATAATTGTTACCGGAATATATCTATATAAATATATCTTTGTTGAGATAAACCACATGTTTGATTGCTACTGTTTTGCATACAAGTCAATAGCTTGAGTATACAATAAGGTAGTTATTGACAGCTATGGGCCAGCCGTGTTCTGGGAATATCAAGACACGCAATTGGGTCATATAAACTCAACACCACAAGTTACCATGGCATGTTGTCACGTATGTTTGTCCTAAAATGATAAATTGTCTTTATAGCCAATGTGTTCGCAGCCATTGTGGTGCAGATATTAAGTGGCCACGATGTTTGCCATCCTCTTGATTCTCATGTGGGGAATTACCTTTTAGCCTCGGATTAATCTGTTTTGTACATTTCTGGTTTCTGGCTGTGTTCATTTCACCATACCTAGACAGACGTCGACATAGAACCCTTAGGGGTGAATTATCTTCGCTGGATTCCTTTCTTGTCGACAATGTTGTAATTTAAACAGCTCCCCAGAAATGCTTTCCTCTGTTTAACATGCTATTACTGTTTGTATTGTTATGTTTGTTTTATTGGGTTTTCACGCCGAACTTTAAATAAATTCACGGATATGACGGTGTACCAACCACAATGGGTGAAGGAAACCACCATCCACAACACTGACAAACAATGACAAGAAACAAGACCATTACAGGACATACATAATACATTGTGCAATAAGACAAAGTGTGAAACAATTTACAGTACTTGACGCCACAAACATATCGGCTTATTGTTTCCTTAGCTCTGAGTGGACCAGGGCATCGGGAAGATCCCCCCAATCGTCCGCCTACTGTTTGGAGACAAACAACCGATTTGTACTTTTTGGCCATTTTTGGGCTAATGTAAAAACAGAGTATGATGCACATTGTTGGTTCGGCTGGCTAGTCAAGGTCACAAGCGGCAGCCCTAATTCTTTTTGTCATTCATGTAAGACTTATGATGAATTATTTCTTAACGGATTATGGTAAACTTACATTTAACTCGAAATCAACCCTAAACATTATTCCAAATTTTGCATCAATGAAATACCCTCTATTCACTCTTCGCTGTATCCATAAAGTATATTGTGGAAAATCTTCCAAACACGACCATTTAAACGGTGTATCCCTTGCTTTGTTTGTCCAAGTGCTTTAGCCATTAGCTTGTTAAAATTTGTACATTCTTGGGGGTGTTTCAATTATATGACGAACGTTGATTTCTGGTGTTAGCTGACCACGCGGCGGACATTCCTTAAGGCAAAATAGATAACTTCTCATTCATTACAACTGATTCTGTTATTTCTTCATAGTCAAGTCAAAGTGCAACGTGCTGTCTTCCAGTGCAGATATTTGGAACTATTTATGGAAAATCATGATGTGAGATATCAATTTACTTGAGAGGTCACTTCATTGATCAGTGATGGTTGATGGTTTCCACTGAATTGATGCCGGGAAACCGAGAATATAACACATGTGTCATCAATCAAATGTTAGTAATTGACAAGATGATATTGTCAAAACCGTCACGCCATTCTATTCGAGTAAAATTATCATTTTCAGGATGACCTGTTGTTTCGTTGATTTATATCACAGTATAATCTCGTTGTAAAAAGTCCATAATTCAATAATGTGTAGCGAAAAGGTTCACCGAAATGATGATACTATCTGAAATACAATGTCATGAATCATTTCTGAGTTAATATACATTGTATTTACACATGCCTGGTGTCCGTTGAAATATTAGTAATTGGTTATGTGATTTAGTAGGTTGCTTTCTTTCCTTGTAGCGCAGATAATGTATTAGATAATCTATTACAACGATATTTTAATATTAAGCTAAAACTGACAATTAAAGACAATTCGTACAATTGTGACAGAATTAATGGACAACTTAAACGATGAAGAAACTCAGCATAAGTTCATATTTGTAAATCTCGGTATTTCGACTTTATTTAAGTCATCTGCAGGAGAGGTGTGAAGTATTCATACAGGACAGTGGCATATTTATACATTTTGCGAGACATTCACAGAATTAACAAAACAAAGCAAACAAATCAAAACAAGATGAAGGTGAAGTTTCGATTGAGAGATGAGGGACAGGATAGTGTCAGATAATTGGCCAGTACACATGGTAGAAATAACATAAATGTAAGTGGCATATAGGCAGACGTAAAGATAATCATAACCTGGGATTGTGGCATAACACACTAGCTTAAAATATGGTGAATTAGTACATTGATCACAAAGGATGTCATCATGTGTAAGAAGTCCAATATTGATATACAATTAACTAATAAAAAATTACTTAAGAACGGCATCTATTAGGATAAATTATTAAGACAAATGTGTAAACGCTAAAAACAAATTATTAATAATAATAATAAGTCCAAATGAAACAATTGAAACTACTTGTACAACTAAAATAAAGCTCAATTCAGCGGAGTTTTAACATTTACATGAAGTTTTCATTGACATGACATTTAAATTTACATGAAGACTTTGCTTCGTCGATACATTTGTGGGAAATTGAGAATGATTTACCAAAATCCTACCCGTCAAACTTCGAAGTCACCAACTTACAGCATATACCAATGATCGACATACAGTCTAAAACTTATGCGGTCTGAAACCAAGTGTGGAGATTACAAATATGGATTTCAACCAGACGGTTTTTAGTGCGAACGGCCGTGGAACGGGATATCACAATTATAGCTACTTTGAATGGTTATTGAATCGGAATCCATAGGTCACAGTTAGCGCAAATCGTTACAAATTGACATAAATTCTATTGATCACTTAATGGAGAAGTTGGGTTAAATGACAGGTATGCTCTATGCTATGATTATCGGCCTAGATTGAAGTAACAAAATCGTATGTTTACCCTGGGATTATCATTGGGATGTGTCGTCGAATCACTTATACTTTACTTGGAATTATTTCTCGCCAATCATGGGCTCATATCCAACAGTGAATTAATTATAATACGTTGAGGTGCACAGCTGGCACGCTTTTATCAATACGTTGCTAGCCAATTGATGGCTATACGATATTATGGTATGATAGTTCATTATGTATGGAGCGGTAAGAGGTTTGGAGGACCACCTAGATAGCGAACCAAATGTGTATGTCAGTAACGCTAACCATGTTACTGTGGACTGCTTGTTCGTATTAAACAATTTGTGCCATTTTCATTTATGTATAGTTGGTACATGGAATGGTTCAAAGTCAATTCAACATCACAGAGTGTTCAATCCCTATTTTTACTCTCTTTTAAACTTCTACGGAACCAGGCAAGTACGGGCGGCTGAAGGGAATTTGATATTGCCATGGTGATAAGGGGTAACACGAAGCCGATCTGTTGTGGCGTCCTGTGGTTGTCTTGTATCTTGTTATTGTTTGTTGACAGTGGCGTCAACACGCCGTCATGTGAGTGAAATGACTTTAAGTTCGTCGTAAAACCCCAATCAAACAAAGAAACGAACCAGGCAAGTCCTTCAGTACTGATTTGCCTCTTTATTGTATCTGGGGGCGTTTTAGACCCGCTCTAATCCACTGCTGACATACATCCCCTTGTAATCCCAGTATATCTGAATGTAGTTAAACACTAGAGTATTTCATAAAGATTTCGTGATTCAACAAGTGCTCTCTGTCATTGAGTGTTCAGAGAAAGACAAATGTGAGGTCTGGGTTTTATCTCATTCCTGATGCAGGCTTCCACTAGTTATGCCAAATTGTATTGGAATTGAAATGCTTTCTAAATTTATTGTTGAGCGGGGCTTTGTCTCTTGATGTAATCATTGTGATATTTGTCAAACTTCCTCATCAGATTTGACACGGGTATGGACAGCTATGACGTCACAGGTGAAATGGTGCCTTAACGTTGATTCATTAAATAACATTCCAGAAAAAAACACATATCATTTGGAAACAACGAAGCTTAAGAGACCAGTGTGGCTCAATGTAATTCAGAACATGTCAGATAAACCAATTATTTAACGGTTTGTTTGATTGAGGTTTTACGCCGTATTTAAGGTTATTTCACTCATATGACGGCGTGCCAGCCCAATGGGTGCATGAAGGAAACTAACCCCGACGCCACTGGCAACAAAAAAAGGACAATATACAAGACAATTACAGCACATAACAGGACGCCACAACAGCTTCTTGTTGCGCCTTAGCTCTAAGATCACCAGGGCAACACGAAGCTCCCTCCAACCGCCCACATTGATCGCATGATTTGATACTAAATTAATTGAAGGCTTCGCCTCTAAAAATTCAATTCAATTTACATCTTAGTTTACAGCTGTATCCAAATGCAATGACCTGATCGCCTTAGTGGCCACATGTGAGCTGTGATCTAAACATATTTGAATCATAATACTTTTCGGAGGAACTGAACTAGTTGCAAACAAATACGGTATCATTTTTTATTTTATTTTCAGGGTTACTAAACGAAAAAAACAGATACTAGTGAAGTTGCAGGAAGTAGACATACGTATATGATGAGAACTTCACACTGACCAATTAAAAATAGTATAATATTAAGATTATAGAATGACTGTAAACAATGAATGAAATGCCGACAAGAATCCCGATTAGTTAATATGCAACACAGTTTTTCTATACAATTTATTTTTATTTTTATTTATATTTTTTGTAAACCATGTCGGACGAACCATGTGTGTCGGATTAAACAAGGTAGGTAGTCCCGTCCTATCATCATATGTTCATCTTATCTCCTGGCACTGACCGGATAGCACACTGGCCAGAGTCGTAAAACCATCTTGAGTTTTGTCTGAAGACTTGATCAAGTATATGAGTTTATTCCAATAAATATACTCCTTTTCGATTTATTTTAAATTTTACACTTTGTGATGTGTAAATGTTTACAAGACCTATATTTTTGTTTGTTCGGTGTTTGTTGATGACTGATGTGAATCAATGTCTAAATGCTTATAATGCAATATATTCTAACGATATATAACGACGTAAATATGTGCGATAATCCTTACATGAATTCTTTTAATTTCGCAAATCATGGGTAATAACAATATATCTAGGTCTGGATGAGCATACAGTACCCTCTTGGAACCATCTTCAGTTTTGCACGAAGACTTGATCAAGTATATGCGCATTTAACAATAAAGATGTTCGTTTTCGATTACAAACAAAAATAACACTTATGATGCTCTATGAAGAGATGTCAGCTGTTCTTTGTTCGTTTGGTTGTTTTTTTTTTGTTAAGCTTATTTTCTAAATGATGTGATTTTTTAAACTTATTTTATTGATTTCAAATGATGAACAGGGATTAGGGACAACCTACAAGTTCTTCTCCCTACTTACAATATAAATTAATTTATCATTTTTTTTTTTTTCAAAAATAATAATTTGTAAATACAACTATGTTTTTTATAGTACATTTATACTACACGCAATATTGTTTGTAAAGTCGTAGTCTGTTTAGGCAAAACGGTCTGTATTGGTCTATAAAACACATATGGTTGGTTAAAATCTACGCTTCTGATTGGGCAATGTACGCGGGATCTCTTGTTGATCAGAATCCTCATTTGCGCTTAAAACTATTTTTAAAAAGATATTTACGGTTAAAACATGTTAACAACTAACCGGCTATACATGATGAAATTATTTACCTAATACCTGCATGACACTGTTTGTAAATTCGTCACTCTCTATATACAAACCTCTTGGCCATCACATAGTCGTTACAAATTAGAATCCATCATTATATGTGCACAAACAAAGAAGAAACAATTACTGAGAGGGTTTACTGTTTTAACTCCTACCGTTACTGCTAAATAAATAAATTGCTCATATGTGCATAATGGTATCCACAAATTATGTACATTACATATATTTTGTTTTCACTTTTGCCATTCATAAACAACTAAATAATATATTTTGTTTTGACATACAATCATAACATTGACCTGTCTTCGTTTTAACGAGAACATCGAGTTTAACTCAGATATAAAATACAGTTCATTAAAATAGCTGTGGCAACGTCTTTCATGATTATTGGTAGATACAATGATGTTATCATTGTTTACATATTGATATTTTATTTATATTATCTGTTCAATTTATTGAACCAATTTAAAGAGGAAAAAAAGACATATCAAACATGAACATAGAGTTATTTGGCATTACCATTCGTTTACCAAAGAAACACAACTCCTTTTAAAATGTAGTCCAAATTTTATTTATTGTTAATTAGTCTTTTATTTTTAGATTGTGTTCGCGAGTGATGTTTGTTTGTTTGATTGTAGTATAATGTCGTACTCAAGGCCATTTCACTTATATGACTACGGACGTTTGTTTGATATGGGTTTTATATCGTACGTAAGGTTATTTCACTCAAGTGACGGCGTGCCAGACAAATGGGTGAAGGAAACCACCCTCGTTGCTACAGGCAACAATTAATGACAAGATACAAGACCAGCTCAAGACTTACAGAATAAATGGTGCAAAAAACAAAGGTTTGATAATTTACAGCGCTAGACGCCACAAGCAGATCGGCTTTGTGTTGTTTTTAAGCGCTTGGTGCACTAGGGCAACCGGAAGCTCCCTCCAGCCGGCCGCGACTACGGACGTGAGTGATGTGTATATACACAATATATTTGTACGATACACACTAATAAAACCTGGTTCTGAAATGATTCTTCTGAAATGGTTCTTAATTAGAAGAAACGTTTTGTTGGTAAATGGTTCTTTGGGCGCAATCACCAACCTGGAGGTTCTTTTTTTTTTGGGGGGGGGGGAGGTTTATTTCTGTGAATCTAAAACGAATCTGTTTAATTATCATGGTGATTTGGAGTCCCGCGTGTCCGTCTTCCATTTTGTGCTTGTCGAATTGGGAGAAGAATTCAAACCATCCAGTCGCATAGATTTGTTTGTCTAAGAGTAGTACACTCGATTGATTGCTTGATTGATTAAATTGTGTTTTACGCCACATCTAGCGGTATTTCAGCTAAGCTGTGGCGTGAACATTTTACAATTTGTATATATCATACAGGTTAGTTGATCATTGTTCCAATCTTCAAAACCAGAGGTTATATACATCAAAACGAGAAATTAAATAAACTGAAGAGAACATACATAAGTATTATACATTTTAAATATGTCAATGAATAAAACAATTACTATAAATTTAAATTAGATACTGTGGTAAACATCGATGTGTTTAAGAAAACTGATGACAATATTGCCAGCAATGCTGTCAAATAAATCCT
>JAUELC010282919.1:0-16168 GCA_031471745.1 Cryptochiton stelleri
GTAGATCAGTTAGTAGGGTCTGCTAATTGGAGGTTTCCCACTAAAATGTGGCTAATGATCAATTTGCTATAGTACTTGAAAACCAGACAATTCATATTCCGATAACTCATCCGCATAACAGTGCAACACGTTAGAGCGGTTAGATACTCATATAAAATAACACTGTGAGATTGTATGTCGACTGCCTTGTTTACATTAAAGCTCACTATATGGTGTTGCTTTTTACGTCAGAAAACAACAAGTTCAAAAATAAGTATTGTTAAAACGAATTTAAAGTGATAAATCAGACAAATATCAAGACAGTAAGTACAGATGGGTCAGGACATAGATAACGATGCAGGTTATTTAGGCTGTGAACATATTCTATCTGATAGCACAATGTATAGGGCTAATTCCTTCGTCTTAGCTATACACCCCGCCTATCTCAAACTGTGTCACAGGTTGGAAATCGATATACCGCTAATGCCGGCCTCTGAATATATATATTTGATTTGTCTTGGATTTATTTTATATACACTTGACACAATAACCTATCTACCTCCTACTTTCTTTCCTGAGCGAACATGTTCCAGTTATTTCCCTTTGCCACAACAAAAATCGGAAATCGTCAGAAAAAAAAAATTGGAGGTAGGTAAAAGACTAGTTATTGTGATACGTGTATTTTTTTAAATCAAAGAAAAATCATATATATATATTTAGAAGCCGGAATTAGCAGGATATCGATTTCCAACCTTACAATAATTAATATTTATCAATCCGTTAGAGGGGGCTTCATGTTGCCCTTGTTCTCTTAGATCTAAGGCACAACAAGAAGCCGATCTGGTGTGGCGTCATGTTTTGTCCTGTGATTGTCTTGTATCTTTTATTGTTTGTTGCTGGTGGCGTCGAATGTGATTTCCTTCACCCATTGGACTGGCACGCCGGCATATGAGTGAACTAACCTTAAGTACGGCGTACAATCCCAATCAAACAAACAATCTTCGTAACCGAGTGTTACCCCAAATTCTGAAAGATCTGTGAAGTCGGTACTACATAAAGAATAGAAATCATCAACAACATATAAAATCTATTAAAGTATGAAAGTCTACTCATGATGGTCCATGGAAGAGCGATAGACGCCATGATCATCTATGGAAGGTTGCAAATGAACATTCCAGTAACAGTGACATATTTCATTATCTACCGTCTGTCGCTTTTAAGGATGATAAATAAATCATCTGAGATAATGAAGGTGTTACAAGTCAGACAGCATGTGAACTTTTGACGACAAATTCATACAATTATTGACATTTTGAAACCTATTGAAACGCTTGATAAACTTTACCTGCTAATGCTCCCAGTAGCGCGGAAGGGACATTAATTCTCCTAAAGAGCAAAGCACTCAACATTTTTATGGTCAATTGATTAACATAACAAGACTTTTATGGATTTACAACTTCTGGATGTATTGACGAGCAACGTTTCAGTGCAGATGCTAGCACCGTCATCAATCTAATGATTCAAATACATGATGAATAATAAATTTATATTTCTAAAAATAATCACACTAGCATGGGGATAATCAATTTGTTTTAAAATTTATAAATCATCTCATGTTCTAGATAAACTCTCAGAGACAAGTTTTTTCAATGAATTTTAATCTCGAGTTGTTATGGATAACATCTTCATACGTAATTATAGTGACCTGCAACTGCAAATCTCGTCATTAAGGGCTACTGTTCAGGCCAGTATATGTCAGTATTCGGACAAACATATAATATCCTATAAACTGATGGAAGGCTAGACGGTCGGATGGCTGAATGTTTGTGAAATTGTGGTTTTAGGGCCGCTTCTGGAATATAGATTTCACGGCCCCTTGGCTGAATGTTCTGAGTGGTCGATATTTATGCTGCTGGCGATTTGCCTGACTGCGAAGGTCGTGAGTTCTATTCCCGTGCGAGCCTGCACACATTTCTGAACTAGTAGGCATATCTGTTCCAACTAAGAGAGTGTTATTGAACAAAATAACGAAACTATTGTAGAAAAGTAAAACATAACTATAACCTAGTCAGAATGTGTTTATCGAGCACAGTCACAGCGAGTCTCAGTGGAGAGACTGTACACACAGTGTTAAACAACAATGCTGTCCTGAGTGTGTGGAAAGCGCTCAGTGTGTTGTTAGAGGCTAATTTGCAAATGTATGGTGGACTTTTCATGCCACATTGTTTGTGTCTCCATAACATTAAATATTATTTAATAAATATTCACTAAAATCCTTCATTATAAGTCGTTGTAATTTTAATAAGTGACATACAATTTTTGTGATTTTTTTTCATTTTTCATGGATATTTACTGAATATTGCTTAATTTTATAGAGGTACTACCTATATGACATGAAAAGTCCACCAGACTTTTGAAGTACCAATTAGGCTCTATCAAGAAAATGAACTCTTCCCATACAAGTCAGCATTATCGGAAACAGTACCTCTACACAGACTCACAATATTTGTTATATCTTCTTTCCCTATAATAATATAAACGGCTTCCTTCTTTGTCGATTTTAGTTATTCGAATCCTAAATCCGCTCATGGTTCGTTTGTCATTTTTCGAATATCAAATCCGGAAATAACTCATTTTTCATTCTTAGAAATATGACTCTTCGGGTACTATAGTAGATTTTTTAAACATGATATTATTACGATATGCAACCATTCATTAATGATAAGAATGCATGGAGGGATGGACCAACAATGCTTTGAATGGATCCCTGTAGTTGTATTCCCCTCCTGTTATTGACGCAACTGAAGCTACAGACGACATGAACAAACACATCTGATATCCTCTTATCACATATATGTAGAGTATCACTGAGAAGAAAGAGCACTCCCTGTGCATGTTTTTCATTATTTATTTGATTGGTGTTTAACATTGTACTCAGAATTATTTCACTTATATGATGACTTTGCATTGCCGGTGTTTGGTGGAAAACCAGTACGAATCCTGGTTTTAAAAAAACTCATGCGATTTCGGAAGCCACTCCAGAACGTATCTGCCTGTTCTGTTGTATAGTTTGTAATTTGGGTAAATTAATCACATCAATAAACTATATGTCCTAAAACAGGTTTGTGATTTTTGGGTCCTACAGCACAGCACTAAAATGGTTGTTACATATAGGCCTATCATCAAGAATAACATGTTCTTTATTTACCTTTATTGAGAAATAACGGAACAAAATCAACTCAAATCAACTGAAAGGGTTTCATTTACAAATTTTATATCAAATCTTTTTATTTATTTATTTTTAATGAAAAATCACATTTAATTTTAACTATCTCAGCGATCAAATATTCCTGTCATTTATCTGTAATTTAACACTCCAATAAACCTTATTTAATTGTAAATAAATTCATGAAAACGGTACAACGTGTATTTGTCTGGTTGTTGGGGTGTTTTGACCCCAAACATGCTCCTATTTCACACTAATCATCCTGTTTTTGAAGGATTTATAAGGCCAAATTTTATAGATCTTTTTCTGTAAAAAAAAATCCTTAGTCAATTTCATTTTCAGAAAGGATGAAATGGTTTCCTAAAGGCAATTGTTTAAGCGGAATATAGGTGAAACCAAATACAAAGTTAACCCAGTAATATAAGTAAAGTTGTCCAAATAAAATAGGCTAATTAACAAAATATATAAAAAAAAGAATAATAAAAAACCCCCAAACTTTTCAACATACATTTCCACAAAAAAGAAGAACAAATCGTGCTATACTTACAAATCCATGTTTGTCGGAGATATTATTGGTGAGTTTTAGTTTGTGGAAGGAAACAACTTTCTGCATCCATTGCTCACCGGAACTTGGAGAGTCGGGATGTATGTACATGCGCTTTGGCATTTCCGGATCAGCTTTTCCCGCCACCATCCATCGACTGTTGTGGAATTTATAACGGCAATCGTCAACCGCTACGATGTCCATTAGTAAAATATATTTAGCTCTCTTATCCAGTCCGGTCACTTTGACCTTAAATGGTGGGAACATCCGCCTGAGAAAGAACAAGTCAAGTTTTAATGAAAAACGAAAAAAAAGTAGAGCAAAGAATGAATACAGATAAATATGACCCCTCCTCCTGGATTATTTGTGGTCGATGTGTCCATCTTGACCCTAGACCATGGTTTTCAAGTCTATATTGATATGAAGAACACATTATCAGAGGTATTTATTTATATACACGAGCAAATAGCATTGTGGTTTATAATATGCTTTACAAAAAGTCTTAAAATAAAAGTTTGACATTTTATGGATAACCGTGTTGAATAAGTCAGCGAATATTTTCATTTAAATCATAGTTTGTTTTGAGAATCCATCAATGTTGTCGAAGCAAATAGAATGGAAACGATGCATCATGCATACCGTTTAACAAGAATTGTTCATGTCAAATTTGAAAAGATATGGAAATCTTGTTGTTGACTTATCTTTTCTTATGCAACTCAAACTATGAAATGCGCAATACATTGAAATGTTTTTTCACCACAAATTAACGACTTTAGTATGGCATTAATCGATCGAATGTTTGCAGTTTTTCAATTTGTCTTTTCTAGCTTTTCGGCTTATTATAAATGCTTATCTTGTAAACACATTGCTGAATACCGCGGACAAAATTGGTTGTTATTTATTGTAATCGTCCACTCAAATTGGTCGTGATATATGCAGCGATCCACTGGAATCACTCGTTACATATTTCATTTTTCGACCGGAAGCGTCGTCAATCCCTTGCCAGATATCGATGTCATTCGGTGCAGGTTTCGTAAAATAAACGTCCGCCATTTATTTTCTCTGATGATTCCAACTTCTCTACACTATTAATTAAAGATAATTGTATTGGAACAGTTATTCGTTAATTGCCATATTGGATTTCTTGCACAACAGTTTATCTTGTTATATCGTAATTGGACAAAGCTGATTGCGCAGGCGCTACTTATAGATCTTACGGTTATCGGTCATGGGTGCATACCGGAGGTTAGACCCGTGAATCATATTTCGCTGTATCTGTTTTAATTAATAAATTTATTACACAGTATATTTAATCAAATCTGTCACTTTCGTCTAGTTTCCTTCCAAAGATTTCTTAATTGATCCAAGCTTTGCCTACAAATCACATGATGTATAATACACGCCGACAACTAAAACTGCCATTTCTCTAAATTTAGTTATTTTATTGAATATGCGCTTAATTATAACAAAGAGTCGACGATCAATCGTGTATGTTTATCCAAAATGAGGAAATGACATGTTTTATCCTTTCGGGTTCTTACAATGTATTTTACAGCTTAAAGATGAATACCACAGTTCGTTAGTTTGGATCGAGAATAAACTGGCTTGGTGCATAAAAACATATTAACACAATGACGAATCAAAGAATAGAAAACAAAAAACAAATACATCTGTAAATAAGTTAGTGTATACATATAAATGAACGAGCCAACAAACGAATTTTAACGAAGTAGAAAGAAAGAAAACAATACTGAAAGAAACAAATGAAACAAACATAAAACAGATAGAATGAACGAGCGAATTATAAACAAATTTATGAATCAATGGCGAATGAATGTGGGTTTAAATGCATTAAAGAATAGACTAAAATGAAATTAATGACTGAATGAAAGAATGACACACGAACGAACAAATGGATATGTACATAGATAAACGAATGAAAGCATAGACGACGGGATGAATTAATGAATGCATACATGAATGAACGAACGAACGGATACATGAACGAATAAATGAATGAATACACGAATGAATGATCAAATGAGTAAACGGATGAATGAATGGATGGTGAATTGATATGTAAATGAATATAATAAACGGTTTGACAAATGATAACATATGAAAAAAAATCAATGAATAACGATTACTGAATGATCAGACGTATGAACGAATGTATTGACTTGAGGTCAATTTACTCATTGACTGAATGGAAGCATAAATCAAACTATGAATGCCATTCGACGTTAGGGTCGGTTGTGTCCACTCTGCGTGCTATATATTTTACCTTACAGAACCGAACTGTATTACCAAAATTATTATCATTATCAAAAAAACATCTATCATCAAAATTGGATAGACGACTGCATATGTTAACGCTGCATGTATTCACAAAAGGAAGAGATATCTCGGAAATATGTAGAATTATATAAATAATACTTGTTCTAAAACTACGTGTATATCTGTTACATATTGTAGGCCAATATTTCAACAGTAAAACGAAAAAAAAAATTGAAAATACAAACAAGCGATATTTAAAAAAAATCTTTTGCTACATTCGTCATACATATAAATAAAACCAATAAAACTCAATTCGAATTTAAACACATACATAATTATACAGGTCGAATATATGTTCATTAGCATCCATTTAAGTCATGTCAGTAGCGGCCTCATTTTGGGATAACTCTCTTGGTTAGATGACGTACAGCAAGTCTTCCAGTGGGACCTGGGGTATATGTAGGAGTCAGCGGCTAACGTGGGAAGATTTTTTTTTACGAGAATTCCTCTCGATTCCCTACTTATACCTTAGTGGTAAGACAGAGTAAGAAGTGGATAATCCGTCATCATATAAGTGAAATACCATTGGATACGACGTTAAACGCCAATCAAACAAACAAGCAAACAAACAGAAAATTCTGTAGGCCGAGACCCGCACGGGAATCCAATTCTCAACCTGTATACGGTCAGACACCGATTCCCCAGGAGTAAATGCCGACCACCTAGACCATTCACACAACTGGCTTGCTTCAGGGTTTAATTCTTCTTGTGGAAAGCCGGTTGGCTATAAAGTGGTCTAGATGGACGGCATCAAGACCTGGCGAGTTGGTGCCTGACTCTGAGGGTCGTGGGTTCGATCCCTGTACGGGTCTCAGTCTGCATATTTTTTTTAACTAGTATCCTTTTTTTGTTAAATTCCTCATACATATATAAAACCTTGACGCAATAAGCATTTAACAAATTTCACATGGAATATATTTTGTGTAGCATCTAAATCCTATATCTGATAGACTTTGTTCGTGGTTACAGACGAGGTGTTTACTGTGACTGAATAGGCTAATATTGAATTCTGAATTGACATGTGACTTATATTTATTCAAATCAGTCACTGTGTATGTATATGAACTACATGTCTAAAATAAATATTGTGATATAACTGTCATGGGGTATATATCACAGGTCTAATAACTACCGTATACTCACGAGCGAGGCTTTATTCGAAATTTATAGCAAGAAACTTACAATTGAGAATCTGTTAAATTTATAGTTTGATTGATTGTTTGTTTCATTGATTCCTAACGTTGTACTCAATGTTATTTCACTTATATGAAGATTGTCAGTGTTTGAATGAAATCCGGGAGGTAATCTCTCTAAGAAAAGATGATTGACGCTCATTTATCATATCATATCCGGTGCATTATGTAAATCTAGTATCTACCTAATATTTTGAAAATTCAAATTCAAATTTACTAAATTTAAAAAAATTTTTTTCACATTCATGAGACTTTCATGTTGAGTAATTTAACACTTCATGCTTACATTTTATTACACCAATCCAGTTTCAAAGATAATCGTGATTTAAGCAAATATATACAAAGAAATCAATGTTCTAAAATAGCAGGTTGATGAAGCTTCGAAAACTAAAATGAACAAGTTTTGAGTCTCTAAGTCTAGACAAAATGCACAATTAATGTCGCGATTACAGTTAACTTTAAAGCGATCTAATTTGGAAGTTAATTTGTTCAAAGTCACAGTATATCAGTTAACCGGCAGACATTCAAACATCTTGTTTATTTTATTTCTTGATGCTATCAAGCGCTTATCGTTTAATTATTCCGCCAGAGGGCCGCTTGTTTGACTAAGATCTCTTGTTAAGACTAGTCAAATTGACGAGACAATTTTGTCAGATACGAGTCCTGCAGACAATCCGACCGCAGGACAAGACGCACTTCACACCTCAAAACAAGCTCCGAGGAATTTGACTGCGTCGTAAATGGTGTGTGACAGGGTGGTCCTTTAGCTCGCGTACACAAACGAGTTACAAAAGTCGAGGATCTTACAAGAGTTTAATTATGTATATCGTCTCATCAGGGAGAAATGATCAGTTAAGTCGTCTGTAGACAATACCACGAATTTTAGTCTCGACGTTTGTCATAGCTTCGAGGGACTATTTGTCACTGTCATCACGGGGAGAAGGTTAACGTTCTCCCCAGACCGCCTTAACCGCTTCTCGCTAGACACCGTGATGTCAAAGCATTGCCCGAAGACGACCCCTTTTAATATAGTTACCAATGAAATACGTCCTAAAAGATGTAAACTATTGAGAAAAAAAACTATTGTCACATTTATAATTTTAAAAAGAATCTCATCAAAAGTCAAGGCTCCAGATAAAGAAAAAATTATATAATTATCTCAAAGTCAGTCATTCACATGTCCCTCATATTTACATATATTTCTACATGGGCGCCAAGCGAAGGCTGGATCAAGGATTGTAGACTATAATCAAGATAGCTTGAAAATCTACATGAAATTCATCTCGATCATTAAATGTCAAGACTTTCGGTCTCCAAAATATAACATAAAGAAGAGGGTATGTATGTCATTGGGTTTAATTAGGACTTGACGAAAACACAATAAGTTCTGTGTGTAGGCCTACAATCAGCATTTAGGCTAATAAGATCGGCGTTCTTTCTTTAAAATAATGTCATAAGACATGATCGCGATTTGAATGTTATCCAAAAAAAGCTTTTTTTTTCTTGACTATTTTTTAAAATAAATGTCAATGTGTCTTGTCCCATTATCCCACACATATAGAATACCGTATTTCATTAATTTTTCATTTCAAATTTTAACGTCAAAAAGGCGTTAAATCATGTAAACATTAACTCAAAGCTTTTGATCTGAATATATAAAATATTAACTATAGTTATATAAACACGGACATGACACCCTAGCGTCAGGCTAATCCACGTAATTTATATACAGTGATGAGACCAACGTTCATGTTGTATACATGAATAAACAATAAATGATAAAGAGAAGATGTCATCCATGTATATGTTTTATCAATGCAGAGAGAAAAGATTGCATGCCTCCACCGGGGATCAACCCTGAACCTTTGGCTAGCAGGGCCAACACCGACTGAGCTACGGAGGCTCACGATAGAACGACCCAAATTATTTCCCAGTAAAGGCTGCAAATTTCTCTTTACGTGAAACACTGACACAAGGACAATGAAGTATATATTTTTTATCTAGATGTTACCGACAAATTTAGTTTGTTGCTTGAGTAATTCCGACAATCTGTTGATACAAATATACATTTGCATAAATGCAGAGAGAGAAAGAATATATATATATGTATATATTTAATAACCCAAAGGTTCCGGGTTCGAATCCCGGTGGAGGCAAAGCAAATTTTTCTCTCTGCATTTTTCAAATATATATTTAATAAACGAATATAGAAAAATAAAAATTCACATGTCTGAACCTGTATATACCACGTGCCCGCGTATCATCCATCAGCCTCTAAACGCTTCTAATAAAAGACAATTTCCTTGTTAGCCTTATAAATAAGATATGCAGATTATTGAATTGCATTTAGGTAGAGCAATTAAAACAGAGAAACTAGCCAATACGGTGACAGAACAGTTATTATTTGAGTTGAGTACGATGTATACGGTCGGTTCAAAGGATAACCTATCAGCTAGCTGAAACCACAGTCATTTGTTTAGTATATATTTGCCAGTATAATTAATTGTCGTTAAAACAGGTATAAATCGTTTATTTATGATTGCATAATAGATGCATTTGAATAAAGTAGGCATTTAGCAATACATTGTTAGTTTAAAGTTTCTTGGGGTATTGCCGCTACGGTAAATGTATAGCCTAGACCTTTATTGTAAAAGTCTTACAATCCCAGATAGATTGTCGATCGTTGTGACGACCAAGACCGTTAAGGCGAAGTGAAGCAGGCATTAATTTGCATTATATAGGCCTTCTTATAAACAACCAAGGAAATCACAAAAGATAACGTTTGGAACACACAAAACATTAACATTAAAAACAGTTTTTGCTTCAACTACCAAAAACAACTAGGAAAACACCCCAAACAGCGCAAATTATAGCTACATATGCAGATCTGTTTCATACCAGTACATGAGTAAAACACGTAGGTCTATATAGACTGTTGTATAACTAAGTGAAGAGAGAAAACTTTGCTTGCCTCCACCGGGATTAGTAACAATACGGTTTAAATTTGACGTTTTCAAGAGTACAAACGGCCATAAATACTTACTTTTAAGTATATAGAACAATGAACCATTTGTTCCCACTGCATGAGTTTCAGAACTTTGGTTAACACATGTAGGAGTTAAAAGGAGGCTCGAAACGTAGATTTCCCATGGAAAAAACAAATTCGATCAAAGGGTGCTCACTTCTTGGAATAGCCCAACACCTGACTCAGCTTCCAGAGTTACAACTTAAGCAGTTAGATCAAATAATGTTAAGGTTATCTGGTTAATGATGATTATAATCTTGGTCAATCTAGGACAAGTGAGTATTTAATTTTGTATAGCAGACAATCATAGATAGTAACTAATGTATATCTCGCCTTTCTTATATATTAGGGTATCCACCATTTAACGTTAAACTAAACTAACGCAATAAAAGCAACAACATAAAAGTGCAAATGTTAAAGACAGTATGGAAACAATTTTTTTAGGGAAAGGCAGGGGGAAGGGGTGGGTTTTCTTATTTAAAAAAGAACACATATGTAAAACAATCGCTGTCGGGTAAAGAAGTGATTAATACTAGATTAGCGAGGGTTATTGTTAGACCAGCGATGTCGTACACCAAGGTGTGGTATACAAGCTAAGTTATTTGTCAAACAATATTTCATTATTTGAGTCTTCTCCGTATCAAGTTGAAATTCTCATCACCTCAGTGCATCTTACTCGATGAATTTACAGTTTTAGACCTTAATGAATTAGATTAATACCAATCGCAGTTCTATTTAGTTTACCAAATTAATTGAAAAGTTTTTGTGAATTCCCAAAATATTACACAAGTATATGTTTATAGTTTTTGCAAATAATTACCATTGTAATTTATTATTTGCATTTCTATATTTACGAATAATCACTTTGAGGACAATTTCGTATTTGCAATAGAAAAATCTATAGTTGTGTACATGTAATACACACCTATTTAACGCAAACTGTTTTCTATATGCATTTAGTTTGTGGTGTTTATAGTAGCCCTATATGTTGAAAGATATGTTGAAAGATATGTTGACATATATGGTGATAATTATGGTGATATATATTGTGAAAGATATGTTGAAAGATACGTTGAAAGATATGTTGACATATATGGTGATAATTATGGTGATACATATGGTGATATATATTGTGAAAGATATGTTGAAAGATATGTAGAAATATATGCTGAAAGATATGTAGAAATATATTGTGAAATATATGTTGAAAGATATGTTGAAAGATATGGTGAAACATATTTTGAAAGATATGGTGGAATATATGTTGAAAGATATGGTGAAATATATGGTGATATACATGATGATATATATGGTGATATATATGGAGAAATTACCAGATATTTGGAGATCCGAAATATGGAAATAGAAGATATTAGGATTATATGGTCGAGGTGAAAGGTATATATATTAAATCAGATATTTGTGAGTTAAAGATAGTCTGACAGCGGAAAAACCCAGATGTATGTGTTTGTCAGAAACCTATCATTGTATTATACTGTATTTCCTTGTGTTGGTTTAATTAACTGTGCTGGATCCCACAAAGAATTTTCGTCAAAATACCTAATTCCCGATTTTGGACGACTGTCTTATTTATGTCAAATGGATATAAATTTGTTTATTAGCTATAGTGGCATGAGGATTATTATGCCATAATGTAAAATGTCTAAATTCAAAACTAAGCTATCCAGCTAAATATTAAACTGTTGACTTAAGTTAGAATTGAGCCCTGAACTATTGAAACTATAACATAAATTTCTTGTCGTTTCGGGGAATTTTAGGTTTGGTCTATGATAATAGCTTACATCGAGACCCTGCACGGAGATTGGCAATTTAGCATTGCCAAAAAGTTTAGAGTCATTCTAGAAACGGTAAAGGTTAATGTTAAATTCGGTAAGCCCTTTTTTTGTTTGTTCAATAAATATGAAAAAAGTATATTTAAATATACATTCGTATTGGACTACATACTAGCTGATCTACAAAAATATTTGTAAACAGCTCTATGGTATATTAGTGGCTAAATTTCACCATTAATTGCATTGCCCGAGGGAAATCCTATATATACATTTTTGTTTTACAGAAACGGCTCTGTTATATTATTATTTGTCATTATGTCTAAGTTTTCCTAATAAGCTTGTTCTACTCCTCCAGGTATATTCAAACTGATTGCTTAACATCTATTATAAATCAAACATGACAACCCCCTTAAGGTCAATTATAAAGGATTATAGGAGGAAATACCCATATTCTCACCAATACACTTATATTTCCTTTTGATTTTTTATATTCTCAAAACAAGATTACTTTCTTAACAATATATATACCAATTTGTGATTAGCATAAAATTCTCACTGCATTTACCGCATTTCATTCAAAATTTGAATATAACAAATAACAGTAAATAGGGTCAAATTGACAATTTGCACACTCTATAAAATTTTGAAGTAGGCCTATATGATATATCATTCATCGAAATGTTTACAATGACTCTTCTCCCTGCTTGGGAGTTTTGCTCCATATTCAGACTGCTTAAAATACATCGCGTTAGTATTTTACTTCAAAAAGGATAATGGATGGCTTGTGTGTGGAATTATAGTGCTTTCCACTCAAAAAAAAAGCAATTAGTATATAAACAGCATTTCCGTGCGGATCCCAGTCTTTGATATATTCTGAACTATCTGTTCTAACTAAGAAAGTGTTGTACCAAAAAAACGAAAATACTGTTAATGGTCACTTTCTAAACGACATAAAAATGATTTCATAGTATTTAATGCTAGCTAACAATTCAGTATGCCCAAGTGTAGTGATCGCTCATAACGTGTATATCTACTGAGAACTTAATTTACCGATAAATAGACACGCAAGCGATCTGGTGTTTTCTACTAACATACACGAAAACCACACAACTAGATTATAAATCAAATCACTGACTACAGATGAATCATTGGAGTTTAAAATAGGGGCTGACGGCTGCACAAAAGACTCGCTTTAATCTCTGAACTTAAGCTGAAATCCGTCTCGGACCTACACCGCCGTGGCGTCACTGGTGTAAGAGAGATGCAGTCGTTTTCACTCGGCTATACATGATTTTGAATAACAATTTGTGGCAGTGGGTAAAGTCTGGTAAAAACAGGGTTGGTCTACGACAGTAGTGTGCCACCCTGATTTTCGCTGAAGTGACACTGCGAGACAGAGAGAGAAGGGGAGTTTTAGGGTGAATTGTCGACTTCTCTGTGCTGTAAATGTCGTCGAGTCGATTGTCAGTCATTCAGCTATTGTGCTCCTAATAATTAGTCGTCTAGCCTGCCTTGATAAATACACATCTATTATATGTGAGAGGCTTAGAAAAGAAACGCTTCAATTCAAACCCATAAAGCCCCATATTATACCCCTATTGAGACCCTTTTTACAAGAAATGTAAACAATTGGTTTGCCTTTGAGTACTACAACCTTGTTCCCAGATGTCGACAGCACTGGCTTTTGTCAAGTTCTCTAGAAAACTGGAGAAAAGAACTCTGCTTGAAAAACGGGTGCCACGTGTCGGGGGCCGGTCCGCTCAGGAACCCCGGGGAGAATGTGACAGGGCGGAACGAATGCCAAATTTAGGGAGGAAGATTGTTCCAGACTACCCTGTAACCTTAACCGATGTCAGGCAAAAGGGGAGAATTTGTAGAGTATAAGAGTCAGCCAGAAGACCTACTGTGACGACACTTACCTGCCCGACTTTGTGATCACCATCTCCGTCCCTAATTCATGAAACTGATCCCAAAGTTCTTTACAATCCAAGTCCACTTTAGGGTCATCCTGAATATCCGACTCCGAGGGATCGAGCGTCCGGAGCGGGCGAAGATGTTGGTGAGAGAGCATTTCAGCCGCCGTTAGAGGTGACCGAACCATGGACTGTTGGAATTTGGGCAGCAAGGATGTTGGTAATCCGGCGCCAGGAAAAGGGAATCCTGGTAAATAACCGTGTTGCTGGGCCAGGAATGAGTTCATGTTGAACTCAGATTGTCTGTGTAAGAAAAACGGATTATAGGCCATTTTAACACCTTTTTAGATAAAATAAAAGTTAGATTTCATATGAGATAAAATTTATCAGCAGACACAATTTCACTCGCAAAATGGTAAACTGACACTTTCTGTGTGGTAGGAGACCAGTTGATGTGAGGGATTTCTATGGTGACTCTATCTGAAGGTGATGTTGGATTGTGTCCAAGGTAAGTTTCTGCCCGTGTCGCATCACCTTGACGAGTCACTCGATTGGATGGCACTAATACATGCTGCCAATAGAGACGCTGTAGAGGCGTGTTTGCTGCAGAAGAAAGTGTCTATCTTTCATCAAAGGCTTCTGTCCTTTTCACCGCCAGAAACCATATTATCTCGATTAGTCGGAGGAGCCAATAGTGTCAGAGCTATGTCCTACTCATTTAATATTTCATCCTTAGCGAACGACATTTCATTATCTCTCCTAGAAATAACCAGAACGGCTCTAATCCATATAGATAAAAAGCACTGCTGTGTCGTGTCCTCACTCAAGCGGTAAATTTGATAATGGTTTGGTAAAAAGAGACAGATATCAGTCTTCATAAATGAATCTCTTCTCAAACACACAACAAAACGTGGTTGCTCCTAGTCCGTCATACTGACTACCCGTAACTCGCACACCAGTGAATTCTATATGCGTATATCTGAGAAACAAAAAAGACTAGAAACCTGTCAGATTATCCCAAACCAGCCTAGAGTGTCTTGCTGCCTCCTTGATGAAACACTACGCTATTTTTTCCTGAATAATTTGACCCGAAGTTCTGAAGGAGGAGACCCATAACCTTTTGCCATGAGAAACATTAGTCGTGACGCAGAGGGCATACAGGATACGATATGGCCCGTTGATTCCACCAATAAGGGACTCGCATTTAACTAGAATACATCAAAACACCAGGCGCCATAGCTGGTTGATTTTTTTGCAAATTTGTAGTCGACTGACAGTTATGCGTGTTGGTAATGGAGACGTGCGGCCCGGGAACAAGGATTCTCATATTTCTGATAATTACAAATGTCTGCCTCAATTTAATTGATGGAAATGGACGCGTGTTCCAGCCTGTCTAACAACCGCATCGGGATGTACATTGTTTATTTTGTTATTGACAAAACATGTAAATCGCCCACAATGTTTTTTTTTTATAAGTTAAATACTTGTTTGTATTAGTCTAACCTTCAATCTAAATCCACTTTTAGTGCATAAAATGGGCCGCATGTGTTTTGTTCGTACGCCTGCATACATTTATGCAATGGATATACAATTTTATACATTAAAAAATTGCATCAACCTGAACTTGTTCCTATATGTCTCGAACATGACACTCTAGTCTACAAAAACGAAACATTAGAGGTGTTGGTTAAAGACATACCTAAATTGTTCCTTTAAGCGAATGCAAGTAGCTTTATTCTCTCTAAGTTAAAGCATCGACACAGAGATGTTAACTTGCCACTACTTTACTGTAAAAACCATCTAGCTTCTTTATGGACAGTAATTCAGAATACCTGCTAAATACTTTATAAATGTTAATCCATAATTGGCTAGTGTTACAATAATTTTTGTGTCGTTTAGAAAAGGACAATTAACAGCCTTTTCGTTATTTTAGGATAACACTATCTGAGTTGTTAGAAAGTAAGAGAGTGCAATCCGCAAATAGCAAATATAAAGGCTAGCTTTATTTAACCCGTTACAATTCATATTGATTACACGTTTTTTGTGAAACCGATAGGTATTTGGCCTCTAGCCCAAAGGCGCGGGTTCGAATCCCGGTGGAGGCAAGCAATTTTTCTCTCTTCATTTATAAAAATATAAAGTACATCATTTGTATGTA
>JAUELC010283030.1:0-33181 GCA_031471745.1 Cryptochiton stelleri
ATTCAGCACTAATAAAATCACTTTCGCCGGTTTGTTTATATAGGCCTACCTCGCCTCGATTTTGGTGTGACCTACTTTGTTTGTGTGGTTTTAGGGCCGCTTACCGTTTATGGATGTCGCGGCCTTTTATCACAACTTTTTTTTATTCTCCATTAGGTAAACATTGGGTTTTTTTATCGCGTGTTAAGTTCCATATTTGAAACAACCTACTTCAGGGACTGTGTACTGATGGATATCACATAAAAAAATGCAGCCAGACACGCCGCTGTTAAACATAACCTGATTGGCCGTTGAGATCTATAGTAAAGCAGAGCTCCCTTTGGTGGTCATCTCCCTAGAACACCTCTTCTTTTAGCAGCGGTTGATACAAGCTAGTCTGTACACTACCGCTGCTTCAGGAGCGTAATTGTTTGCATGCAGTCCAAGAAAAATACTGTAATTGCATATTGTTCACATGTATTTTCAAAGACAAATCACACTCGAGCAGATATGTAGATTAATTCAAAACCGATGAATCATCTCATGTTTCAGATAAACTCTAAGAGACAAGCTCTTCAATAGATCATAATCTCAAGTTGTTATCCGTACCCTATACGCATATGGCGTAAGCCGTTCAACTGTGGTCAGCAGTGGGGATGAATATTTTTTTAGGTAAATATGCAAAAGGTACACCGCAGATGGCGCTACTGACCTCTTCCTCGGTAATGTCATTTCCGGACTTAAGCAGAAGCACCTTCTTGTCTAGAACGAGAGTGGCTACCATTGACCCAGGATCTGCTTTCACTGTCATCTTCACATCAGCACCAGGAAGGACTTCTTCAGCATCGAAACCAATAGATACCTACAACATCCAAAGTGCGATTAATCTGTTCAATCTTTGTATATGTTCAATATGGGGTTAATGCCATGCACAAGGTTATTTATCGCGTATGATAACAGAGTAATTATGCCAGAGAGCAGCGATATATGGATATGATGACATCAAGCATGACACCCAATTCAGTCACAATATAGACATACTACTGACATTCATCCAACCAGTAGCTGCACAGAACTGTACTGACGCCCCCCCCCCATATTAATACTGTTTATATTTGTTATTTTAGTCAACATGTGTCATTGGTATTAGACTTGAACATAAGTTTAGCATTGTTGACTTTACACTCTAATGTTTCCTTTATACACACAAAGCAGCAACTCCCTTTACATTTACCATTTTACTCACCTTATTCTCGAATGGATCCAAAACATTGAAGGAGACTACATCAGCTACAATTTCACCGCTAGCTGTTCTGATATAGGCCACAACCCGAGCCCTAGGGGCCATGTCTCGTGTAATATAGAAGGAAAAACCGTGTTGATTGGAAACATAGCTTGTTTCCTCTAGCGTCTTCACGATTCGACCCCGAGAAGTTACCTATGTTTTGTACAAAAACGTCAATCTAAATTAAAACTGTTTAGTTTAGTTGTTCTAAAATGTTGTGGTCTAAATATAATATTATTTCCGAAAATAGTCCAATTGTTTGTGTTTTTTATTTGGATATTGTTCGCAACTGTTATAACAAATGTTAGCCGTTTTATACGCTTTACAACCTCTGTGTATTTCCTCGATAAGCTTACTGGAACATTGTTAGCCGTTTTATACGCTTTACAACCTCTATGTACTTCCTTGATAAGCTTACTGGAACATTGTTAGCCGTTTTATACGCTTTACAACCTCTATGTATTTCCTTGATAAGCTTACTGGAACATTGTTAGCCGTTTTATACGCTTTACAACCTCTATGTGTTTCCTTGATAAGCTTACTGGAACATTGTTAGCCGTTTTATACGTTTTACAACCTTTATTTATTTCGTCGATAAGCTTACTGGAACATTGTTAGCCGTTTTATACGCTTTACAACCTTTCTTTATTTCGTCGATAAGCTTACTGGAACATTCATCGGAACAAAATTATGTAATTACTATACTCACCAAGTAAATGAAGGAATCGATGGGAACATTAGACTTCAGCGTTATCTTCTGTTTCTCACCAGGCTGGAAATGTCCAGGAAGAGAAGTAGGTATTAAGAGAAAAACACAAAAGAATGTCAACAAATAGAAAATAGGAATTGACAACAGAATAGAAGTTTGTTCACTGAAATCTTTTATGGTGTGTGGCCAATGTCACAGTATTGTTATTTGAACCTATTGATAGTCGCGCATCCGTAAATTCAATTCCCTGGATTACAATAGTTTTTGAACAAAAAAAAAACATCTTAATTTTATGAAAAGTACTAATATCTAATATCCAAAACGCGTTATCAGTTTATGACTGAACATTCACTTTACGCTGTGACCAGCTACTATTAAGAACAAAAGCTGAAATAAGTATAAAGTAATACAAGTTTGAAATATTACGTACCTTTAGGAGATCTCTGTGGACGAGCATTTGAATAAAACTGTTACTGGGCGAATAAGCTTTGCTAGCAAACCACCTAAGACTTTTACCCTTGAAGGTAGACTAAAACAAAAGTAGGATTTGTTAATTTGAATAGCAGCCAAATGGATAAGGAAAGACCAAAATGGATCATGATACTTCCATTTTATCAAAACGTTGATTTGTTTTCTGCTAGCCGTATATTCGTGATTTTGTGGCGGGCGGTTGGAGGGAGCTTCCTGATGCCCTGGTGCTCTCAGATCAAGGGGCAACACGAAGTCGATATTTTGTGGCGTCCTGTTATGTCCTGTGCTTGTCTTCTGTCTTGCCATTGTTTGTTACCAGTGGCGTCACATGTGGTTTCTATCACCTATTGGTATGGCACGCCATCATATAAATGAAATAACGGCGTAAGCCCCCAATCAAACGTTATTTTGCGAGAACAATCTCTTAGTGAGAACAGATATTGATTTAGAAAATGTTGCAGAGTGAGACCCGTATGGGACTGGAACTCAGGACCCTCGTAATCAGGCAGCAAATCACCGGCAGTAAATACCGACCACCTGAGTCGCTTTGCTAACTGTAATTCTACATTAACTGCTGGCCATTTGGTACCTGTCTCTTAGGGTCGAGTCGACATTTTCCCGTACGGGTATTAGTTAAATGGTAAACATTGGTAGGTTTAGTGGCACCCCAAGAGAATTACGACTTTGTAAATTATGTTCTATAAACGCGATAGAAAATCAGTTCCATCTTATTTTGATATGTCCAACTTTTGAAGATTCACGTTTTGACCTTGTACACCTTGTAGATCTATGCACCAATTTGTTATGTTAATGTTTTTTCAACATGTGCATGTACTGTCTTCTTTAGCTCAATTTTGTCACTCAGCACTGGAACACCGATCACGTCTTTTGATACAGATATGAACCATGTTGATAACAATATTTCTATATGCAAAATGATGAAATGTTATATTGTCATGTATTCTGGCCTTTTGACTATATACTGCTCATAAATAAACCATTATTAGGCGTTCTAGCTTTCAGCGAGAAACCCTTTTGAAATCGATAGGAGTATAAGGGGTTCTAGCTTTCAGCGATAAACCCTTTTGAAATCGATATGATTATTTAATTATTAGAGGTTCTAGCTTTCAGCGAGGAACCCTTTTGAAATCGATAGGATTATTAAGGGTTCTAGCTTTTAGCGAGAATCCCTTTTGAAATTGGTGGGATTATTATTATTATACGCCCGAAACAACTGGATGGATTCATTTCAAACTTTGTGTATAACAAGAGGCATATGTGGTGCAGTGCATATCCTAAGGAAAATTTGATTGGCTAAAAAGTGTAGCTACCATCTTGAAATTTGCATAATTTTTCGGAAATTTTTTAAAATCTTCTTCTGAATAACCAATAAAGCTATGCAGTTGGCACTAAAAACATATCTTTTATGGCATATTGCCAGTCAGATTTCACTCTGGCGTTTGTATATGTATGCAAATTAGGCCAATATCACCGCCCAAAAATTTAATAAAAAATCAAGTTTGTTTCTTCAAGCAAATGAAAGTATATTAAGATGTAGAATATCCTCCTGAGTACAACAAGCTTATTTGTATTTGTCTGATCCTAAGAGTTCTTGCGCAAGGTTATTGTTGTAGCTGAATGCACGTGGACAGTGGCGCAGTGGTAACGTGTTAGATTGTTATGCGGGCAGCCTGAGTTCACTTCCCGCTAATCTCATTATTTATTTTTTTCTCAATCTTTTCAGAGAAGAAGCGATTTATTCAAATGGTTGTATCTTGAGAACCACATTAGCCATACAATTTTTTACTTATATTATATGATACCCAACAGTTTTATCTACATTTGCATATGGGATGATTTTAGTATGACTCCACACGTTTTTACGCAATATCGAGAAAATATAAAGTGAATAGCAGCCCATTCCGGTGTTAGGGCGTCTAGGCTAATCAAACGGGAGGCAAACTGAATTGTTCAATTCGATTTATTTCTGGAACTGCTACATATATATATTGTTTTACATTTTATTATGTGATAGCTCACAATGAAATCTATATTTGTAAAGCTGAAAGTTTACACAATTAAGATATTTGCAGCAATTATATAAAGTTGTACAGCTCGAAAGTAGGCCTGCGGTATCGCGGTGATCGCTGACAAGTAGGCTGGCTCGGATTGTAGTATGATGGATTGCCCAGGCGACATATGTTCGGCCAAAGTACCGTAACTTTTTGTATCTTTTTGTTTTTTTAGCTAAAGTTGACAGTTGTTTGAAAATTATGTAAGGGTAGTGTCTTTAATTTAGTACTATAGTGATTTTGTACGGGCTTTCACTTCTTCATTTACATTTTTGAGTGACCCAAGCAACACTCAGTGGACAGCACCGTTGCGTATCTAACTTTCGTATTTTGAAATCGTTTCTAATTGGAATCTGAATGACTGATCGGTATTAGCGTTAGACATTGTTTTTTGTTGTTGTTGCATGTTTGCATAGAATGCGATTTGCTCAAATGGATGTTTCTCGAGAACCACTTTAGCTGTAATTTTTTAACTGATATCACTTGATAGATAACAGTTTTATCTACATTTCCGTAAAGGATGATTTTAGTATAACTCAACGCCTTTTTACGTAATATCGGTATTAGCGTTAGACATTTTGTTTTGCATGTTTGCAGAGAATAAGTGATTTGTACAAATGGATGTATCTTGATAACCACTTTAGCTATCATTTTTTTACTTATATCACTTGGTACCCGACAGTCTTATCTACATTTGCATAGTGGATGATTATAGTATAACTCCATGCCTTTTTACGCAATATCTGGAAAATATAAAGTGAACAGCAGTCAATTTCGGTAGTTGGGCGTCCAGGCTAGTCAAATGGGAGGCAATCTAAATTGTTCAATTCGAAGTATTTCTGGAATGGCTAAATATATATTATTTTAACTTTTACCATAGGATAGCTCACAGTAAAATCTATATTTGTTACGCAGGAAGTTTATTCAATTAAGACATTTATAGCAAACGCGTTGCATCTAACGCAAAAACAGAAATGAGTCTATCTGTATTTGGAATCACAAAGTACGGTATCTCGCTAGTATGCTGGCCCACTTGACTGCCAGGTGATATGCACTGGCACACCGTCAATGTGCCGTAACATTGGGTATTTCGTTCGGTTTATTTGACATTTCTTTGAAATTAGATTAGTCTAGTGTATTTAATTTACTACGTATAGATATATATATGTAATATAAGTGTATCGATTCTTTTACGGGTTTTCAGTAGTTCGTGTACAAACTTGGAGCAGAGTGAGTATTTTTGCGCCAATTGGTCTACACCGGATTTAGTGTATACGGCATATTTATTCTGGGTTTATGAGCCGATTTTCACCAAAGTTGGTAGTAATACTAGTCGACAAAGCTCACAAGGCGATTTATGTTCAAAGGGAAACTGCTCTCTAAAAATATATCGCAAAACCCATTACATTTACAAATCAAGATGGAAATGGAATTAAAGACCGTCAATCAATATTAACACTCCAAGTGATAATCAATTTTGTGTGATTCAGATACAAATTAAAAATACGATGTAAGTAAAGTAAACTAAAGATACGTTTCACACCTGCCAATATTCACACATCTCAACTTCCAATATTCAAACCTCCTCCCTCCCCGAAAATACAAAACAAAAAACTAAACAATTAATTTTCAATTTCAACTTCATTTCGTAAAAATATAATATATGCTTTTCTACATATTATAATATAACTGGTCATGGTAATAACGAGGTTTCATGCTAATAAAATTCAGCTGGCTCGTAATAGAAAACTGTCAGATCTACATTTGTATATGGATGTTTTTTTTAGTAACATTTTCACACAATATCGATATAATGTAAACTGAATACCAGCCCATTTTAGTGAGCGGGCTTCTAGCTTGATCAAATGGGAGGCAAAGTGAATTGTTCAATTCGATGTATCTAGAAAACCGCTAAAATAAAGTATTTACTTATACTATTCTGATTGAACCAGCGAGTAGAAGATGGAAAAATAATCTGCTGGTAAAAACGACAATGAAGTCACCAGTGTTGTAGGTTGGTGGCCATTTAAAAAATATTTCTACAGATTCAAATTGCGCTAATTTCTTTAAATCTGAAGATATCCAATTGGAATTGAAATGGCGTGTTCTTCGGATCGAAGTTGCCAGCATTAGCGTTAGCAGCTAGAACACAGGTATCGCTGTTACGTAACAGCTTAAATTATTAGTATTATTATTATAGCCCCCATTTTGACCTGCTGATTTAGAGAAAACTACTGGATGGATTGATTTCAAAATGCATATATAACAAGAGGCTTATGGGGTGCAGTGCATGTCGTAAAGAAAAGTGGATTGGCTGAAAACTGTCGCTACCATCTTGAAATTTGCATAATTTTTCGGAAATTTTTTAAAATCTTCTTCTCAATAAGCACTGAGGCTATTCAGTTTGAACTAAAATCATATCTTCTATGGGCTAATGCCAGTCAGATTTCACTCTGGCGTTTGGATATGTATGTAAATTAGGACAATATGGCTGCCGAAAAAATTGATAAAAAATTAACTTTTTTTCAAGCAAAGGAAAGTATATAAAGATGAACAAAAATCTCCTGAGTGCAATGAGCTAATTTGTATGTGTCTGCTCCTAAAACTTCTGACGTAATTGAGAAAAAATGAGAGAAAATAAGAGCCCACAGTAGTCGCTGGGTTAGTGTCGGTATAAGTTATAGCTAAATTTACCCTGAACAGTGGCGCAGTGGTAGCATGTTAGATTGTTATGCGGGCCGTCTGAGTTCGATCCCCACGAATGACATTGTTTTTGTATTGCATGTTTGCAGAGAAGAAGCGATTTGTTCAAATAGATGTATCTTGAAAATTACTTAAGCAATACATTTTTAACTTAAACAGTTTGATGCCCAAAACTTTTATCTATATTTGCATATGGATGATTTTAGTATAACTCAACGCATTTTTATGCAATATCGGTAAAATGTCAAATGAATGGCAGTCCATTTCAGTGGTAGGGCGTCCGGGCTTATCAAATAGGAGGCAATTTTTCAATTCGATGTATCTCTGGAACTGCTAAATATATATATAGTTTTGACTTTTACCATGTGATAGCTCACCATGAAATCTATATATGCAAAGCAGAAAGTGTATTCAGTTCGGATATTTATAGAAGACAGCTAACGCAAAACCGAAATATGTGTATCGTTTTTGGAATCACAAAGGCACGGTATGTCGCTAGTGTGCTGGCTCAGTGACTGCCCGGCGATATGCACTAGCGCGCCGCTGATGTGCTGTAACATTGGATATTTTGTTCTCGAGCACGTACGATGTTAATAATAGGCTATACGCCTGATATACACCTATAACTGTCTAAACTTGGGTGGTTGCAGCAAAGGTTGTGATAAGTTGCAGTGTGAGTTTCCCTCACTAAAGTACATAACATAAAAAAAAAACAATTTTCTAGAGTTTCTATCTAATGTGTAAACATACATGGTACGCGAAAGGAAAGTATATTACTTCGGCTGCGGCAATGCTTCCAAAGCTATTTGTGGTCAAAGGCAGACAACTCTGCTATGACAAATTTTGGCAATGCTTCCAAAGCTATTTGTGGTCAAAGGCAGACAACTCTGCTATGACAAATTTTTGGGGATCTGAGTTCGATCCCCACGAAAGACATTATTTAGTTTGGAAAGTGGCGCTGCGGTAGCGTGATAGATTGTTTCGCGGGCAGTCCGAGTTCGATCTCCAGGAAAAATTTATTTAGTTTGGCAAGTGGCGCAGCGGTAGCGTGATAGATTGTTTCTCGGGCAGTCCGAGTTCGATCCCCACGAAAGGCATTATTTAGCTTGGAAAAGGGCGCAGCGGAAGCGTGATAGATTGTTTCGCGGTCAGTCCGAGTTCGATCCCCACGAAAGACATTATTTAGTTTGGAAAGTGGCGCAGCGGTAGCGTGATATATTGTTTCGCGGACAGTAGGAGTTCGATCCTAACGAAAGACATTGCTTATTTTTTCATGTTTGCAGAGAACAAGCGATTTGTTCAAATGAATGTATCTTGAGAACCACTTGACTTATAAATTTGTAACTTATATCACATGATACCCAACAGTTTTATCTACATTTGCATTACAGGTGGTTTTAGTACAAATTCATGCGTTTTTACGTCATATCGGTAAAATGTAAAGTGCACAGCCGTATTTTTTTTCCCAAATAGCGTCAGCTCAAGAAGAAGAACAACAGAAAAACAACACGATAAGCAAGAGTATGGCAGACCTGCCGAAAACAACAACGAAATATCACCAAGCCCGAATTGATATGACAGGTTTTTGCATTCACTTCAGTTTGTCAATCCTTCTGTATGTTTGTTTGTCTGTCCATCCGTCTGTCAGTTCGGAAAGTGGCGCTGCTGTAGCGTGATAGATTGTGTCGCAGGCAGTCCGAGTTCGATCTCCACGAAAGACATTATTTAGTTAGGAAAGTGGCGCTGCGGGAGCGTGATGGATTGAGAAATGGATTGTTTCTCGGGCAGTCCGAGTTCGATCCCCACGAAAGACTTTATTTAGTGTGGAAAGTGGCGCTGAGGTAGCGTGATAGATTGTTTCGCGGGCAGTCCAAGTTCGATCCCCACGAACAAATTATTAGTTTAGAAAGTTGCGCAGTGGTAGCGTGATAGATTGTTTCTCGGGCAGTTCGAGTTCGATCCCCACGAACTACATTATTTAGTTTAGGAAAGGGCGCAGCGGAAGCGTGGTAGATTGTTTCGCGGACAGTCCGAGTTCGATCCCCACGAAAGACATTATTTAGTTTGGAAAGACGTGCAGCGGTAGCGTGATAGATTGTTTCGAGGGCAGTCCGAGTTCGATCCTAAAGAAAGACATTGCTTATTTTTTCATGTTTGAAGAGAACAAACGACTTATTCAAATGGATGTATCTTGAGAACCACTTTACTTATAAATTTGTAACTTATATCACATGATACCCAACAGTTTTATCTACATTTGCATTTCAGGTGGTTTTAGCATAATTTCATGGGTTTTTACGTCATGTCGGTAAAATGTAAAGTGCAAAGCCGTATTTTTTTCCCAAATAGCGTCAGCTCAAGAAGAAGAACAACAGAAAAACTACACGATAAGCAAGAGTATGGCAGACCTGCCGTAAACAACCAAAAAAATATAACCAAGACCGAATTGATATGACAGGTTTTTGCATTCACTCCAGTTTGTCAATCCTTCTGTGTGTGTGTTTGTCTGTCCATCCGTCTGTCAGTAAGCAGGATTATTTGGCTGATTTTCAATATTCCTCATGCAAAATAATCCGATTTTCTTGAAAGTCGGTGGGCATACTCCTAACATATAAGAAATAAATGATTGCATTTGGCACCAACAGCTAGAACCCCGATATAAATATTACGTAAAAGTTTTAATTATTATTATTTTTATTATTATTATACCCCCAATTTTGTCCGGCTGATTTAGAAAACAACTGGATTGATTGTTTTGAAACTGTACGTATAATAAGGCGCTGATGTGAGGCAGTGCATATCCTAAGGAACATTGGATTGGCTGAAAACTACAGCACCTATCTTGGAATTTGAATAATTTTTCGGAAATTTAAAAAAATCTTCTTCTGAATAACCAAAGAAGTATACAGTTGTTTCTAAAAGGATATCTTCTATGGACAATTGCCGGTCAGATTTCATTCTGGCGGTTGAATATGTAATGTTGTATTTTTAAGCAATAGAAAATATATTTAGATGTTGAATAACCTCCTGAGTACAACGAGCTAATTTGTATTGGTCTGATCCTAATAGTCCTCGCGCAACTGAGATAAAACAAGAGGAAATTAGAGCCTACTGTAGTCCTTAGGTTAATGTCGCTATACAGTAATTGCTGATTGCAGGTGGACAGTGCCACAGTCGTAGCGTGTTAGATTGTTACGTGGGCGGCCCGAGTTTGATCTCCACGAATGACTTTTTTTTCATGCTTGCAGAGAAGAAGCGATTTGTTTAAATAGATGTATCTTGAGAACCACTTAAGTTATACATTTTTAACTTATATCACATCATACATTGCAGCTATATCAACATTCATATATGGGATGGTTATAGTGTAACTCTACTCGAATTACGCAATGTCGTGGAATTGTTAATGAAATTTAGCTGTGCAATTCCTTGTGCAGACACCAAGCTTAAATAAATGAGCGGCAAACTGAATTGTTTAATTCCTTTTTCTCTGGAACTGCAGGAGTTACTATGCCTACACGTGATATGGGTACATTAGAATCGAAACTATATATGACAAGTTGGCTGAATAAATCAGTTACCGAGAACACTCTAAATAGGATGGCTATAGCTAAGAGACTGGTTGCTTTCAGTGAAAGTGCCCTCACCAGGATAAATAACATACGAGGTTCCATGCTAATAAAGTTCTGCTGGCTCTTCATTGAACTCTTCAGACTGAGGAATCTTCCGGTTGCAGCGTGTAGAGGATGAAAACAATCGATGTTATTGCTTTATATCTGAACCCAATTTGAATTTGAATAAGGTGTTCTTCGGATTGAAGTAGTCAGTATTAGCGATAGAAGCTAGAACCCCTATCAGTGTTAAGTGACAGCTTTCATTAGTTTTTTGGTTTTTTAATTATTATTATTATTATTATTATACCCCCAATGTTGTCTTGCTGATTTATAGAAAACTAATGCATAGATTGCTTTCAAACTTTAAATATACCAAGAGGCATATGTGGTGCACTGCATATTCTATGGGAAATGTTGGCTGAAAACTGTAGTTACCATCTTGAAATTTGCATAATTTTTCCAAATTTTTCCAAAGTTCTATGGACTATTGCCAGTCAGATTTCCATCTGTTGTTTGAATATGTATGCAAATTAGGCCAATATAACCGACGACAAATTTGATAACAAATCAAGTTTGTTTTTTAAGCAAATGAAAGTATATTAAGATGTAAAATAACCTCGTGAGTAAAACGAGCTAATTGTAGTTGTCTGACCCCAATAGTTCTCACGCAATTGAGAAAAAACGAAAGAAACTTAGAGCCCACAGTAGTCGCTAGGTATTGTCGTTATAAAGTCATAGCTGAATGCACGTGGACAGTGGCGCAGCGGTAGCGTGCTAGATTGTTACGCAGGCAGCCTGAGTTCAATTCCACCACCCCCCAAATCACATTATTTGTTTTTGCATCTTTTCAGAGAAGAAGCGATTTGTTCAAATGTATGTATCTTCAGAACCACATAAGCCATACAATTTTTACTTATATCTCATGATACCCAACAGTTTTATCTCCATTTGTTTATAGGATGATTTTACTGTAACTCTACGCGTTTGTACGCAATATCGAGAAAATCTCAAATAAATAGAAGTCCATTCCGATTTTAGGGCGTCCAGGCTAATCAAATGGGAGGCAAACTGAATTGTTCAATTCGATGTATCTCTGGAACTGATACATATATAATGTTTTACCCTTTACTATGTTATAGCTCACAATGAAATCTATATTTGGAAAGCTGAAAGTTTACACAATTAAGATATTTGCAGTAGACATCTAAAGCAAATCCAAAATATATGTTTTTGCATTAGAGTTGTACAGTTAGAAACCATGCCTACAGGATCGCGGTGATCGCTGGCAAGTATGCTGGCTCGGGCTAGTATGATGGACAGGGTGACATATGTTCGGCCAAAGTACCGTCACATTCTGTATTTTTTAAAGCTAAAGTTGACAGTTGTTAGAAAATTATTTAAGTGTAAATAATTACTACTTTAATTAAGTACATAAAGTGACGCATGTTATAGCATTGTGTAGATTTTATACGGGCTTTCACTTCTTCATTTACATTTTTGAAACAGAGTGAGTGTCCCAAGCAACACCCAGCGGACAACACTATTTCGTATCCAAATTTCACATTTTAATATCGTATCTAATTGGAATCTGAATGACGGATCGGTATTAGCGCTAGCAGCTAGAACCTCGGTATTGCTGTTACGTAACAGCTTTATGATTATTATTATCAGTTAACCTGCAAAATGTTCTGAATTGGTACGTTTTTACTGAGAGCTAGTGTGTTATCTCAAAATCGCTAAAATACTATTAATGATCACATACTAAACAGCACAAAGATATGTCTAACGTTTAAAGCACCTGAATATTGTTTTACATGAAAGTTTCAAATAAAAAGTAAGAGTTTATATAAAAACGAGTTTACGTTCTTGCAGAAGGATTACGGTTTTCATATATTTTACCATATATCTTGAGTGATTTAGTTCATGATATTATCTTACTATAATATTGATATCCTCTGCGTCACTTGGAATGAAGGGGATTATAATCTCCACCAGCCCATTAGCTGGAATAGGGTAATCCAAGTGTGTTACATTAACGGTCTTACGTTGAAGGTACCAGGTCGACCTTGGTAATGCAATCTTTTTACCCAGAGTATCTTCCTCCCCGTTTTCTTCAACTGGCTCGGATTTGTTCACATAATAAGATTGCTGAACAGTAACCCTTAGTATCTCCGACTGGGGCTTAATTGGGCTACCATCTTGTTGAGTAACTTTGACCTAAAACAAAAATTAAAATCACTTATCAACTTCTGTTTTTGTGTGTGTGTGTGTGTGTGTGTTGTTTTTTTGTTTTTTATTTATAGAAAACAAACCTCGAGTGACTTTTAAGTTTCATAAGGCCTGATGAATAGTAAACTTATCCGAATTGTACTGTCAATGTCAACCTAAACTTACGAATAATAAACGCTCTTTAATGTATAATGAGGCACAAACACAAAACAGTACCCTGAAGTCATTTCTGATTGCTTGTAATGACTGACAGGGCGAGGCCGTCCCACAAAGTAGCTGGCTGTCCCACAAAGTAGCTGACCGTCCGGCAAAGTGCCTGCCTCACTAGATTATGGTAATGTCTCCTACTGGCAGGGCACGGCCGTCCCAAAAAGTAGCTGACCGTCCCACAGAGTAGTGGCCTTATTATATTATGATAATGTCTTCTTCTGGCAGGTGGAGACCGTCCCACAAAGTAGCTATCTTATTAGATTATGATAGTACCTTCTTCTAACAAGGCCAGACCGTCCCACAGAGTAGCTGACCGTCCCAAAAAGTAGATGCCTATCTCGATTATCCCGGAACAGATGACATCTGATTCAAGTACTGCATACTTGGTCAACCAGTCCTTCCTCAAACCTTTAAATGCTGAGCGCTAAGTGCGAAAGAAACAACTCCTTAATATATCAATCACCGACATATCGATAACAGGCCTCCTCAGATATAAATCACCGGCATATCTATAGCAAACCTCCTAAAGATAGCGATCACCGACCTATCGACAACGGACCTCCTTAAGATAGCCATCATCGACCTATTGATGACGGACCTCCTTAAGATAGCAATCACCGACCTATCGATGACGGACCTCCTTAAGATATCGTTCACCGTCCTATCGATAACGGACCTCCTTAAGATAGCGATCACAGATCTATCGATAACGGACCTCCTTAAGATATCGTTTACCATCCTATCGATCGCGGACTTCCTTAAGATATTGACCACGGACCTATCGATAGCGGACCTCCTGAAGATATTGATCACCGATCTATCGATAACGGACCTCCTTAAGAAAAGGATCACAGACCTATCGATAACGGACCTCCTTAAGATAGCGATTACCGTCATATTGATAGCGGACGGACCTCTTAAAGATAGCAATTACCGACCTATCGATAACGGACCTTATGAAGATAGCGATCCCCGACCTATCGGTAATGAACCTTATTTAAGTGGCATATAGAAGTTGGTTGTTCAATAACACAGGAAAACTACTTATGGACTAACAACTTCTGAGTTTATTAGGACGACGTTTCGGTATTGGAACCCACGCTGTCAATGAAATAATGGACCTCCTTAAGGTGTCGAACACCGACCTATCGACAACTGACCTCCTTAAGATATCTATTACATACTTATCGATAACGGACCTTTTTAAGATGTCGATCACCGACTTATCGATAACGGACCTCCTTAAGATATGAATCATCGACTTTTCGATTACTAGCCTCCTTAGAATATCGATCATCGACCTATCTATAACGGATTTCCATAATATATCGATCACCGACGTATCGATAACAGACATCCTTTAGATATCGATCACCGATCTATCTATACCGGACCTCCTTAATATATCGATCACCAACCGATCGATAACAGACCTCTTTAATACCTACCTATGGATAACAGACCTCCTCAAGATATAAATCACCGGCATATCAATAGCGAACCTCCTAAATATAGCGATCAACAACCAATCGATAACGGACCTCCTTAAGATAGCAATCACCGACCTATCGATAACGGACCTCCTTAAGATAGCGATCACCGACCTATTGATAATGGGCCTCCTTAAGATAGCGATCACCGACCCTAGATGACGGACCTCCATAAAATAGCGATCATCGACCTATCGATAATGGACCTCCTTGAAATAGCGATCATCGACCTATCGGTAACGGACCTTCATAAGATAGCGATCATCGACGTATCGATAACGGAGTTCCTTACGATGGCAATCACCGACCTATCGATGACGGGCCTCCTTAAGACAGCGAGCATCGACCTATCGATAACGGACCTCCTTAAGATAGCTATCACCGACCTATCGATAACGGACCTCCATAAGAAAGCTATCACAGACCTATCGATAACCTTTAAATGCGGAGCGCTAAGTTAGAAAAAAAAACTCCTTAATATATCTATCACCGACATATCGATAACCGACCTCCTCAAGATATAAATCACCGCCATATCGATAGCGAACCTCATAAAAATAGAAATCACCGACCTAACTATAACGGACCTCCTTAAGATAGCGATCAACGACCTATCGATAGCGGACCTCCTGAAGATATTCATCACCGATCTATCGATAACGGACCTCCTTAGGATATTGAATACCGATCTGTCGATAATGGACCTCCTTAAGATAGCGATCACCGATATATCGATAACGGACCTCCTTAAGATAGCTATCACCGACCTATATATAACCTTTAAATACTGAGCGCTGTTAGAAAGAAAAAACTCCTTAATATATCGATCACCGACATATCGATAACCGACCTCCTCAAGATATAAATCACCGGCATATCGATAGCGAACCTCCTAAAGATAGCAATCACCGACCTAACGATAACGGACCTCCTTAAGATAGCTATCACCGACCTATCGATAATGGACCTTCTAAGATAGCTATCACCGACCTATCGATCGCAGACTTCCTTAAGATATTGACCACCGACCTATCGATAGCGGACCTCCTGAAGATATTGATCACCGATCTATCGATAAAGGACCTCCTTAAGAAAAGGATCACCGACCTATTGATAACGAACCTCCTTAAGATAGCGATTACCGTCATATTGATAGCGGACGGACCTCTTAAAGATAGCAATTACCGACCTATCGATAACGGACCTTATGAAGATAGCGATCCCCGACCTATCGGTAATGAACCTTATTTAAGTGGCATATAGAAGTTGGTTGTTCAATAACACAGGAAAACTACTTATGGACTAACAACTTCTGAGTTTATTAGGACGACGTTTCGGTATTGGAACCCACGCTGTCAATGAAATAATGGACCTCCTTAAGGTGTCGAACACCGACCTATCGACAACTGACCTCCTTAAGATATCTATTACATACTTATCGATAACGGACCTTTTTAAGATGTCGATCACCGACTTATCGATAACGGACCTCCTTAAGATATGAATCATCGACTTTTCGATTACTAGCCTCCTTAGAATATCGATCATCGACCTATCTATAACGGATTTCCATAATATATCGATCACCGACGTATCGATAACAGACATCCTTTAGATATCGATCACCGATCTATCTATACCGGACCTCCTTAATATATCGATCACCAACCGATCGATAACAGACCTCTTTAATACCTACCTATGGATAACAGACCTCCTCAAGATATAAATCACCGGCATATCAATAGCGAACCTCCTAAATATAGCGATCAACAACCAATCGATAACGGACCTCCTTAAGATAGCAATCACCGACCTATCGATAACGGACCTCCTTAAGATAGCGATCACCGACCTATTGATAATGGGCCTCCTTAAGATAGCGATCACCGACCCTAGATGACGGACCTCCATAAAATAGCGATCATCGACCTATCGATAATGGACCTCCTTAAGATAGGGATCACCGACCTAAAGATGGCGGTCCTCCTTAAGGAAGCGATCACTGACATATTGATTACGGACCTCATTTAGATATCAATCAACGACCTATCGATAGCGGACCTCCTTAAGATAACGATCACCAACCTATCGATAGCGGACCTTCCTAAGATGGCGATCACCGACCTATCGATAACGGATCTCCTTAAGATAGAAAGCAGCGACCTATCGATAACAGAACTCCTTATTATAGTGATCACCGACCTATAAATAGCGAGGCCTCATTAAAGTAGCGATCACCGACCTATCGATAGCGGACCTCCTTAAGATATAGATCAACAACCTATCGATATCGGATCTCTTTAAGATATTGATCACCGACCTATCGATAACGGAACTCCTTAAGATTGTGATCACCAACCTATCAATAACGGATCTCTTTAAGATATTGATCACCGACCTATCAATAACGGAGGTCCTTAAGATAGCAATCACCGACCTATCAATAACGGACCTCTTAAAGATACTGATCACCGACCTATCGATAACGGACCTCTAGATACTGATCACCGACCTATCGATAGCGGACCTCCTTAAGATAGCAATCACCGATCTATCGATAACGGACCTCTTTAAGATATTGATCGCCGACCAATCGACAGCTGACCTCCTTTAGATATCGATCACCGACCTATCGATAACGAACCTCCTTAAGATATCGACCATCGACCTATCGATAACGGACCTCTTTAAGATATCGGTTACCGATGTATCGATAAAGACCTCCTTAAGATATTGATCATCAACCTATCGATAACGGATCTCTTTAAGATATGGACCACCGACCACGATAACGGAACTCCTTAAGATAGCGATCACCGACCTACCGATAACGGACCTTTTTAAGATACTGATCACCGACCTATCGATAACGGACCTCTAGATACTGATCACCGACCCATCGATTGCGGACCTCCTTAAAATAGCAATCACCGATCTATCGATAACGGACCTCTTTAATATACTGATCACCGACCAATCGATAACAGACCTCCTTCAGATATCGATCACTGACCTATCGATATCGGACATCCTTAAGATAGCGATCATCGACCTATCGATAGCGGACCTCTTTAAGATATTTATCACTGAACTATCGATAACGGAACTCCTTCACATATCGATCACCGACCTATCGATAACGGGCATCATTAAGATATCAATCAGGTATCTATCAATCACCGACCTATCGACGACGGATCTATCGATAATTGACATTGGACTTACGTATGCTGTATAGGTGAGGGAAGGTTTGAATATCCGGGGACTAGATTGGATATATTCCGCTTTCTCAGCCAGGTCATAGATTCGAGTACTTTCTTTCCCTCTGGTTACTGTTCCCGTTAAGCTTTCGGTCAGGTTGGCCTCAAACGAAATTGGACTCCAGCGATAATTTGTAAAGTTCAAGAAGTCAGCAGTGGCGAAGGTAATAGTTGCTGTACCTTTGAACTATAAATAGAAATCAGATTACACATGTAGATGCAAACCTAACCGTTAATGGACGTGAAGTGACTGAAATGGTTTCTATAAACTTTAAAAAACTCATCTAACAATAGGCCCATATAAATGAAAGAACTCCGTGTTACTAATTAACATCGAAATAATGTTTGCCCAAAACAATTATTAATATTATTACTGGTGTCCCCACGGTTTTGGCAGAGAATGGGTACTCACGTTGTCGATTCGCTGCTCTAAGATGGACTGAGTATCATTCTTGTCTCGTAAAAACCTCCAGTTCCGGTACAAAGGCTTTGCAGTTACCAAAAGACTACCGCCTGCATCTTCACCGAAGGTGTACCTGAAATTATATTTATGTCACAGAAATGAAGTTGTTACATGAAATACGGCCGGTAACTAAGCCTATACAAGTGAACTGTTAAAAACAAAGTTCAAATTGTGTGCTTTAGAAAACAATTCATAACAGCATTATCATTATATTGGGATAACACTTTCGTTGTCAGCACAGAACTTTCGAAAGGAGTGGAACCCAAGACGTTCCGGTTCGATCAATCAAATACACGGCCCCGTCCAGAGGGGGGACATTTTCGTTTTTTCCCGCACGGTAACTACGGTGTGTTCCCCTTCGGAAAATTCTCCTACGGTTTCTTTTACGAACCCGGAAAAAAAAAACAAGTCTATTCAGATATGGGTTTTGTTTCAGTATCCAAAAGTAAAATATTATCTCAAAATAAATTCTACAAAATATGCTGTTGGATTCAGGATGGCTATTGCTTTAACAATTGCACTATAAATATGAATATTGAACGTCTATTACTTTTCTCTTTTGAAGATTGTAACTTGGAAATTAATTAGTGATAAGTAGATCGCCGATGGCAGAAACTTTGCATTAATCAGCTAATCGTTATTCTTAACTCTGAACTCAGGGTTATATAATTTATGGAGACCATCGGGTAGAGTCCTAGTGTTATAAGGGTAATTTTACTTAACGTACTTGGCAGTGATGGTTACATCCACTGTAGGTTGATCAACAGTTACAAAAGATGGTGGAGTCACTGTGACCTCAATCCTGGGTAATACTGAAATGTTTAATACAACATGACCTCAATCCTGGGTAATACTGAAATATGTAATGGGATATGACCTGATCCTGGGTAATACAAAAATATTTAAGATAATATGAACTCAATCCTGGGTAAAACCAGAAGTCTATTAACTAGCAGTATGCAACTCCTATTTATGTCGTGTCTCCGGCATTGCAGACCAATCACCCTCTTATAACGTATGATGTCACGTAGCACACAGTTAAACTCGGTAAAGCACCGATTTTTGACTGAGGAGTGATGGCAAATTTATATTTGTAACAGCCGGTTTCCCAAAAAGGCCGCTCCGTAAAACTCATCTATTATGACTTTACCACAACTGGTCGTTTATTTGTCAATGTACTGTATTGATAAATATTATACTTTTTGTAAAATAAATATCATTAAAAGCTTGGTAAAATACATGAAAAAATCGGTGGAATGAGTTTCAAAATGTCACTTCCTTCAGAGGTTATGTTTTTATATATCCCCGATTATGCAAATGTGTACCTTTTGATCACTGACCTATATATAGGTCAGACTTTTTGACCAATCAGCTCTAGCTGATGTCACAATTTGAATTACCCAGCATTCCGCACTGAGAAAACAGACAAGGACCTGATGTATGACGTCACTATTATTTGCTGGTCACCAATGCAGTGGACACTACCTATATGGGAGTTGCATATTTGTAGTTAATAGACTTCTGGTTATGCTGAAATATTAATATAATATGACCTCAACGCTGGGTAATACTCAAAGATTTAATATAATATGACCTAAATCCTGGGTAATACTGAAATATTAAATGCAGTATGACCTCAATCCTGGGTAATACTGAAATATTTTAGATAATATGACCTCAATCCTGGGTAATACTGAAACATTTAATATAATTTGTCCACAATCCTGGGTAATACTGAAATATTTAATATAATATTACCTCAATCCTGGGTAATACTGAAATATTAAAGAAAATATGACCTCGATCCTGGTTAAAACTGAAACATTGAATACAATATGACCTCAATCCTGGGTAATACAGAAATATTTAATATAAGAGTAAATTACATTATTACAACGTAACAGTACTCAATCCTGGGTATAATACTAATATATTCAATATAATAATAACACATTATATTATTACAAAATATAAACAATACTAATATATATTGTGTCGCATTTATCGAGCTATTACAGTTGACAATGTATTTGAACATTAGTCAGCCTAAATATAGCTAAGATGCTTACCACATACAGAATGTATGAAAACTGTACAAACTAAAATTAACAAAAAAATCAACGACCACAGTAAGCACACTGTTATAAGCAAAACTCTTACCGTATTCTTTGACTTCAAAACTCTTGCTGATGGCAGTGCCCTGTTAATATATATATATATTCACATTAAGTCCTGATCTCATTTAAAAGAGATAGGCAGTTCAAGCAATCGGCAAACACCATCGAAAAGATCTTAACTTTCTCTTTCCAATACGATTTTTCTGATTTTTTTTCACGGTTTAATTACCAAGTGTGCCAGTACAGAATATATACGGTTGCTTGCTGTGCAGCAAGTGCGAGATGGGTGTCATGCTGGGCGGCCCTTCAGAGCTCTAGCCATTCAGAACGCCTATAACGGTCAGCTGATAAAGGGATAAAGGCTGACAGTCGAATACACAGATCATATATCGGAGAAGATGAGTAAGCCAAGCGAATTGTTTCGGATTGTATTATCTATTGCCTTGTTGCTTTGAATCGGTTGATAGTTTTATATCTGGGGAATTACATAGAGTATACAGAACTCCGCAAGTATGCCTACATGTTCGGCGTTAGGATGTATCAACCAGTCGGGGTGGGAAGAAGGAACAATGCACAGGTCTGAAGGAAGAGTTCTAAAGCCCGATGACGTCGTGAAATGGCCGAGATGACTCCAATAGTTCGTTGTATATAATACTTTGTGTCACCGTTGAAACAAATCGTACATATGGTTGGTTAGCCGCATTGGAAACCCAAATACCAACTATTTTCATTTGTTAACAGTTAAATCTTTAGCTGCCTATCGCTTATGCAGAACGTCTATCGAATAACTGTAATGTATTCCGCTATTCCACCTTTACCCCTGACAGATTTAGAAAATTAATTTTTTGAGCTATTAAAACCTTGTTTAAGCGATTTTAGACATGTAATACTCACAGCGGTGTTGGCAGAAATGGTCCAGTACCCGTATATAGGTTCATCAGATAGATCTAGAGATCCACGGATCAAACCTGTCGGGTCATTAACACCCTCATCAATGCGGATCTTGTTTCCTTTAGGATCCTAAAATCAAATATGCTCCTCCTAAAGATTATCTTAGACATGTTGCAGTGAATGTTGTTCAAGTGCAGTTTTAGCGAATAGGCCTATATTTAAAATTAGCGATAGAGTAACAAACTATTTTTTATAGGTGATAGTATGCACAATATAATAATGGAAAAAACAAACAATTCCGCACAGAAAACTTCGTTTTATGCGAGTTGGTTGCACAGTTTGGTAAAGCATTTTAACTACATGCGCTAGAACAAGAGTATTGCAATGTCAATATTTATTCTAAGTCCATATCTTACCCGAATTTCAATGTTATACACCCCTTTGTTTATCATCAAATTGGGCTTCACAGAAAAGGCTCTGAAATTAACTGAAAATATAAATAAAAGCATAAATGATAATTCATGCATGGATATGGATTCTATAGCATTGTTAGTTTGGAGACAATTATTATCAGCTGTAAAAATACGTTTTAATTTACAGTCTGATTTAAAAAGTAGAGGTGTTTCAAGGATGTCTTTGCTGATTATTTTGATAAATATATAAACAGACATACAATGTATATTGCTTTGTTATACTCGACTTACCTGTTTGGCCGGGTTTATAAACAGCCTTATCAGTTTGAAGGAATCCTGTGACGTTTCGATTGTCAACCTGAACTGAGGTCCTGTTGACAAAGTTGATTTTGTCACTGCGACCAGTGACCCGGATGTCATATGAGTCACTGTTTCGTTGTCGCCAGTCATAGTTTATCTCGCGAGGCATCTGCAGGAGATAACCAAGAGTTACAAAGAGGAATAGCGAATATTATTTGATGTACGATTCACGACATAACATGAGCTTAAGAGTTAAATAAATATTTTAAGTTAATCAAATAATAGACACTCATGTTAGATATAAGTGATGTCAAATAATTTACAAATATCCTCCAGTGTTTAAATAAATAGCGTCACAATATTACTGAACACTGTATTTTTTTAATCTAGCATATTTAAAAAAGCACGTAGCCAATTCTTACCAGGATTGAAATAATCTCTGGTATTCCTGAAAAAGAATAAAACAATAGTTACTAGAGATAATGCGACAGCTATATCGGAATCTGACCTACTTCCGGTCACGAAACAAACGCCCAAAATTAAATATTTGACCGAGAGACACGAGTGAAATGAAAAGTAGTCCAGCCTAAGAGCATCGACAAATTATTATTCGGGTTCAAGTACAAAAATTAAATCGACAATGCTAGTGTATGTTAATATTGTTACTTTTTAACATATTATTGTTAATGTATTTATTTGGTATTTCCCGACCGAATAAAATCTCAGTTATAAGAAAAAGAGCAATGAACCAATTGAATCCCAACAAATCCTAAAATAAATAGAAAATGATTAACATGCTATTTAGTATATGATTTGCAGGTTTCGATTGCAAATATCATACAACACTGTCGACTTTAGCTGCAGATCCTGTAGTCCTTTCTATATAATGCGGAGACAGAACGTCTAAAATTTGTACCTCATCCTATCCAGTAGAGTGAATTTTCCCATAATGCATCAGTCTGGGTACATTTTTAAACGGAATCGAGCCGATATTTTTTTTAAGGGAGGTGAAAACTAAGGCCGTTAAATCGACTTGACAGCTAACAAAACTTGTTGCTAATACTCCAGGATTACCATTCATATGTTGAACTTTATTTAAGTCAGCAACTTTTTCGCACATAACATGTTCTACTATTTATTCCACAGTGAGATCTGCTGTGGCTTTTGGATACGTTTACATAACATCAACGCGCCTAGCTATGTTAACTTATGTGTCTTGTCTTTATCAGGTTTTGTTTTACGGGTTTTGTGATATTTAAATGTCTGTCTCACTCTTATTTTATTCCACATTTCGTCTAATTAAATAATGAAATTGTATGCAGCCTTCTGTGTCAAAAGATCCTGGTACATGTACTAGCACCAAGTCCATAAGTATAGAACTCTTACATGCTGGTCAGAAAAGAGAAAAGAATTGTCTCAATGTAAAATGAGGAATTATACAGATGACAATATTGATGATTTTAACCATTCAGCTCTATTGTTATCAAGATACAGTCAAAATGAATGAGTTAAAAAAGGAGAATATAAAGAGCCTTTAATCAGTACCAAGGTGATCTAGGACCTAGCTCAAAATTTAATATTGTTCAGCTGATTGTTTCTCAAATACAACATTTCATTCTTGAAAAATGGAAAAAAATGTATGTAAATCGTTTCAGCTGATAAACTATGTTTAATCTATTTTTAAACAGTAAAATCCTGATTTTCACATGATATTTTTCACATTGCAAAATCCCTAATTTAACTGATTTATAGATACATTCTATCAATAAAATCCCCAACTCAGCATATGTAATGTGACAAGCAGGGTTGTCCAAGTGTAAATACAAAATTACCTGGATATACTTCTTTCTGGTCGGAAGAGACTAATACTTCACTAGTATTTCTTTTCAACAATTCAACAGTGACCTTGACGGAGTTAACTCGTTTCACTATATCCACATACACATCAGCGTACAGTCCTGGACGTATACAGTTCGGAACACCAACAATATACGAGTCCCCGTAACCCAAGGACGTGGACACCGTTCTTTAATAAAAAAAATAAAATAAAACAATTGGGCTACATTCTCTGTTTGATTTCAACATAGAAATATCACACTAATCCATGTCAACTTTTAATATATATTTTTCAAATTGCTGCCTTTTAAAAAAAGAAGGAAAGTTCTGTTGTTGAAGTGAAAGTGAAAATGGGTGAGGACAAAATTTATTCAAGCCAAATGTTAAAAAAGAAACGATTGAAAGCAGTTCATTCAGCGACAAAAAAAAATTGTTGCTCAAGAGGACTTCATTGTGTCTGTAGATTAAATTCACCAATGTTTACCATTACAAAACCTGCTTGAAACGATTTGTTTTTTCCCCAGACGTTTAACAATTCCCCAGGCAGAAAAGACGGATAACACGTCATGCTATATGGTAAAAGATAGTCAGCAAGCAGTACTTTCTATTGTCGCTTTCAAAATATGCCATGAAACCAGGAGGCAAACTAGATAATGAAGTAACAAAAAACGTAAATTATGGAATCAATGCATGTATACTGATACTCACGCTGGTAATAGCTGGCAATATGCCGTTGTCAACAGCACAACGGCTAATAAACACCGCATTGTTACTCAATGTAAGAAAAAATCTGAAATAAACACATTCCAGGACATAAGTGAACAAACTAAAATCGTGTCAAAACAACATGGGTATTCGAAAAATGACAGTTACCACATTTATTCATATCGTTTTACTGTAAAATAACTAATCTAGTAAAGAATTATGATGTGTCGCTTTGACGTTTTATGTTTTTTATATTTTTGTATAATGCCTATTTTGTGATATCGAACTATTTGCTATTGGGATATATGGGCTGATGTTATAATAGCTGTCGTATCGATACTGTCGTACTATACGAGCATATCCACAGCTCCTTACTGATCTCCATAGAACTATACTATACTAAATGGTTTGTACAGATTAAGAACACTCTGTATTGATATCGACCGTTCGTACTGATACAAAACAGTTTGTGCGGATAAGGAACATTTTATGTTAATATGGCCAGTTTGTACTGATACCAAACAGTGTGTACAGATATGGAACGTTTTATATTAATATCGACAGGTTGTAATGATACCAAATAGTTTGTACGGGTATGGAACGGTTTATATTAATATCGACAGTTCGTACTGCTACCAAATAGTTTATACAGATATGGAGCGCTTTATATTAAAATCGACAGTTCGTACGAATACCAAATAGTTTGTACTGATATGGAAGGTTTTATATTAATATCGACAGTTTGTACTGATACCATTTAGTTTGTACGGATATGGAACGTTTTATATTAATATCAACAGTTCGTACTGATACCAAATAGTTCGTACAGATATGGAACGTTTTATATAAATATCGACAGTTTGTACTGAAACCAAATAGTTTGTACAGATATGGAACGGTTTATATTAATATCAACAGTTCGTACTGCTACCAAATAGTTTATACAGATATGGAGCGCTCTATATTAATATCGACAGTTTGTACTGATATCAAACAGTTTGTACGGATATGGAACGTTTTATATCCATATCGACAGTTTGTACGGATACCTAATAGTTTGTATGGATATGGAACGTTTTATATTAATATCAGCAGTTTATACTGATACCAAACAGTTTGTATGGATATGGACCGTTTTATATTAATATCGACAGTTCGTACTGATACCAAATAGTGTGTACAGATATAGAACGTTTTATATTAATATCGACAGTTTGTACTGATACCAAACAGTTTGTACGAATATGGAACGTTTTATATTAATATCGACAGTTTATACTGATACCAAATAGTTTGTACGGATATGGAACGTTTTATATTAATAACAATAGTTTGTATTGATATGGAACGTTTTATATTAATATCAGCAGTTTATACTGATACCAAACAGTTTGTATGGATATGGAACGTTTTATATTAATATCGATAGTTCGTACTGATGCCAAACAGTTTGTACCGATATGGAACGTTTTATATTAATATCAAAAGATGTGTACTGATATCGAAAACTTGTATTTGATGGATCATATATAATACATAATTTTTATACGCCCGTCATTAGACGGGATGCACTATGGTATGGGGTTGTCCGTCCGTCTACCTGTCTATCCTTCTGTCTTTCTGTCTGTCTGTCGATCTGTCGGTCTCTCTGTCAGTCTTTGTCGATATGTCTGTCAATATGTCTGTCTCTCTGTCTGTCTGTTTGTCGGTTTGTCCACTTCTTGGTTCCGTGCCGTTAACTAGAAAATCGCTTTTTGGACTTGGTAGGAATATTGTGGCAAGGGATTGAGTTTGGCCGCTTACAGGTGACCGACCTGGCGATAAAGTTTACAATTGGTTTCCAGCTGTTAATTTGAAATCCGATTCTCAGATTCTTATCAAACTTGGTAAAAGTATGTAATGTGAAGATGTTGCATGGGATTGAGTTTGATGTGTGTACGCCTAACGTTGGCACCGCCTTGTGACTAAGGATTAACTTTGTTTCCAGCAGTTAACTAGAAAACTGCTAATCGGAGTCTAATTAAACTTGCTACAATTATTACATGTAATAAGATGTTGTATGGTATTAAGCGTGGCATATTCCAGTAATATAGGTGGCGTCACCTGGTGAAAATTGTTAAATCCCTTGTCATACTCTTCTCAAACTTGGTAGGAAAAAATACTAGGAATATTCCATATTGCACAATGTCTCACGGGATTGACTGAGTTTGGTATATGCCTGTCTACAGGTGGTTTCCTCCTCATCAAATTGACACGAATTCAGAGCCCTAACCTCATAACGGGATTATTTTGTATCTAGGCGTGTATGACGACTCGTTTTGAGCTCTTGTTTATATCTTCTATCAATTTTGATCGTTATGTAACTGACAACAGTCTGACAGCCCAATAGTCCGTCACGTTGTAACACACCACAAGTCCGACATCCTACAAGTCTGACAGCCCAGTAGTCCGTCACGTTGTAACACACCACAAGTCCGACACACCCACAAGTCTGACAGCCCAGTAGTCCGTCTCCGACATCATGACTAAGAATATCGGCCAAACGCATGCATATATACTGGACAATTCAAGAAAGTCTCTCAATTTGTGAAAACGGAAACTTGAATCCAATCTGGGTGTCCGAATAAAGATCGCCTTTATTTTTATTTTATGTAGACTGTTTAATAACAATCCGTAAAAGGTCCACGTATAGTTAAATCATTGGTTTAAAGGGAATAGGCCTGCATATTTCCGTCCATATTATATACCGGGGGGGGGGAACTTACTGGATATTAAGAGATACAAATGTTCTAGAATCAAACAACAATAGTTTATGTCTGTTTTGAATTGGAAAAAGTACAAACTTTTAGAAAATAGCAATCTCTATAATGACATATTAGGTTGAATCCAATATGGGTCGTGTTCAAGGTAATTTCACTTATATGACGGCGGTGTACTCCAACAGTAAATAGCCACACAAACACAACCATAAATTAGTAAGTGTTTTGCTATGTTATAAAAATAATGTTCCTCCAGGGCTAAGTAAAGACAGCATGATTACTTTCGGAACATGCTGCCCTGAGCTCCCGGGACGGACCAATTGTCGCCGGAGTAAATGTAGCCGGAGCAATTGTCGTCGGAGCAATTGTCGTCAGAGCAAATGTCACCGGAGCAATTGCCATGATTTGATTCATGAATATGACGGTACACTAAAACTTTTAACAGGTGCCCTAAATGCGCCTGTGCCCGGTTGCTGAAAACCAAGATTAGTCGCTAATAGCGGATTAAATTACTAATCCAGGATTAGAGATATACTGTTAACATGACGTGACGTCATCTAATCCAGGAGCAACCGGCCCCTGGTTCCCTATATTCGACCTGACGCCCTATGTGCGCCACATGGCACTCGTGGAACACATTTAAAGGCCACCGTTAGTGGTGTTACCCCTATCTCAGAAAAGCACAGAAAAACATGCAATATATATAGGAATAGATGTTAGTCTCGCGTGAGCCTGTCCCTTCTCGCGTCAACTTTCGACCGGCCACAAGTGTCTGATCAATCTGATTATCGCGATATCCTCTACGTGATCAAGACGGATCTCTGAGGCTCTGTAAGGACATTTTGATAGCGACTTACTTTCGGTGTTTATGTAATGTACTGCACACAAAATGCTGCACCATGCGATAGCGATACATGACATTGTGTGTAAAATGCATGTCTTCTGATTCATTAACAGGCAGTAAACTTCGTGTAACGCGACATCAGTACAGCTGTATGGTATATAAGACTGTCTTTTCATTTTTAATGACTGACATTTCACCGCTTATCTTGAAAATATTCCCTTGATTTTCCTGTCTAACTTTCACTATATGCACAATAGTTCTCTATATAAAATACATTTTTGGGCACAATTCGAAGTCATGATTATCTTAAAATCGCTAACTAAGTTAATCTTTGATCCTATAATCAGGCGAACAAAATGTACCCGGAAAGTGTCAGAGATCCGTCTTGAGCACGTAGACATAGAGGATCTCGCGAGAATCCGATTAGGGTCTAGTAACACAACATACACAATTGTTCAAATAAAATGGATTGAGCTATATCGTTCAGCTTGTATTCTGATAAGTTATTTTTTTAAATATTTCAAACTTTAAATCAAATCCAAAATCTATCTGTTTAAATAACAAATTATTTAATTTTTGACTTATTTGTTGAGTCGGAAACATACTATAAGTCCATGTAGCCAGTGCACATGTTATTTACAACTTCCCAGATTATAACACGTGTTCTTACGCACGGTCTTAACTATGTTTCAGACTTAACAAACACATGTAAAATTAATTAATTTGTATTTAAACAGATAGGTTTTGGATTTGATTTATTTTTTTAAATATTTAAAAAAAAACAGGTTATCAAAACACCACATCAACGATAGCCCGATACGGTGGTGACCATGATTATTTGCTTAAATGATTATTTGTTGTGGCGGGTGGCAGGTTGACGCGAGAATGGGTCTGGCTCACGCGAGAAAAATAACAGGTATGCTCTGATAAGATGACGCGAGACTATTAACATGTATGTTCTGATAAGATGACATAGTTGCGGTCACTGTAATCGTCTATCGTGGTGTACAGCTATATGTTGCATAGTTGCGGTCATTACAATCGCCTATTCAGATCAGATAGTAGATCACCATGTAGTATAATCAAACCAAGTGATTGCACTAACAATTAAGTTGTTAACAATGAAACACAGTAAATACTGAGTTACTGTTAGTTATTTTCTCTTTTGAAATAATTCTTCTTTATTTTTAAATGTCTCGTACATAAACTAAATATATAAAGAAAAGCTAAATGTTTGATAAATTATTTGTTTGTATTAAATGTATAACGTTTTCCATATGTACTATGCTTAAATGTAGTATAAATACAATCTATAAGAAATAAAACTGCACAAATAAAAAAGTGATAATGTTGGTAAACATATAACTGTTGCTTTTCTTTACATTATGAGGCGTATTCATTAAGTGGTGTAGAATATGCAGAGCTGATAGGTGGATCTACTCATTAACTTACCTGTGGAATGATCAAGATTAGGAGAGAATGATACACAGATGCTGCATGCATGTATATATAGCAGGTGAGAGTTGGGCTTATGTGTACCGGATCACGTTCGTGGGACACTAAATCAGGGCAACTTGTCCACAATTAACGCCACAACTTAACAACCAATCAAAACACCGACAATTTTTTTATTTAGCCCGTGTCCTCTACTGAATGAAAAAAGTCCACTGTGCCTATTTCTGTATATGCTTAAGAAAACCCTTCGTGCACGTGTTTTCAAGGGAAGGTCGACCTGAACGGAACACAAAGGACCAATAGAATAAATCGTCCAAATCTACTTGAGTATGTAGAAGTGGAGATATCTCGTTCTGGTATCTCTTATTTACGGTACCAGACTACTTTTGCAATCTTTTTTTTACTTAATTTATTCTTCATTTCGACACATGCCAGCCATGAATTATGTCGTATATACAGGCAATATTACATAACATTCATCAAGACAATCCTAAACAAAACACTAAATCATTATGTTCTTTGTACTTTAGCATTCGAAGTAGTAAATGTGACAACTTCAACAAAACTATCCATAGTGCAAATGTCCTCCAATACGTTTGAATAGTAAGTTGTCCATATGCACAGAGTCTATACAGTAATGTCAAACAATGCAACCCGAAAACTCTGAAAGAAAGCACGAGCCAATAACTCGCACCACTTAGTGCTGGACAAACTTAACCTATTTTTGAATGTAAGAGCGTGTAGTGTTTCTTTCAGTAACATTCCACATAGACAGTCCCCCTTATACCGAGTGTTCAAATAGATAGACTTTTATCGTCAAATGATAAAGAGTATTACATGGTTAAATAATGTATACGTGATTTCCATAATAAAATTAGTGTATCAGAAGTCATTGTTCATAAATGTGTACTTATTTTTAGATGTTATTGTTTTTATTGTCAAAGTTGCCCTTCAAACGTTAAATGTTTTAAACAGATCCGGGATGCCACATTGTTAAGTAATAGTGTATGTGTCAATCATGTATTATTAACACAATGACTAAGTGATTGATTGATTGATTGTTGTTTAACGCCACATTCAGCGGTATTTCAGCTACGCTGTGGCGAATGACTAAGTGTATATGTCTGTCAATACTTGAAGGAACTGCAAACAAAACTAGTAAATGTATTAGGTTCGTCTTAGTTTACAACAGTCAAGATGGTACTTGTACAACTAACATGTATTTTCGAGGATGTGGAGCATTCGTAGTCACAGTTGTAAATTAATTAAGAATTATTACCGCCTGTTTTGTTTTTCTGCACTGAAACACATCCTGAACAGTAATCCAATCTCAAGTTAAAAGGATGTATTAATATATTGTATTCTCAATTTTCCTTTTAAATGCGAAGGTCCTGTTATACCTATGAATAGTGCATGCGCACTGATAAAATTGTCATGTGGCATGAAAACGGCTTGTATACGGTGTGGGCTTCTCTTCTGGTTGATTGATTGATTGGTGTTTTACGCCGTGGGTATTTCACTTATATGACGGCGGTGTACTCCAACAATAAGTAACCACACTAACACAAACCATAAAATGTTAAGTATTTTGCTCTTTTAGAAAAATAATGTTCCTCCAGTGCTATATAAAGACAGCATGACTGTGCTCGGAGCATGCTGCCCTTAGCCAGACGGCCTTCTCTTCTGGGCTTCCAGGCAGCTTCTTTTGTCCAGGTGTGCTTATGCATTATCAAAAGCAATGAATACCGGTACGTAAACGTCCAAGAAAGTAAACGGAAAATAAAAAGGCTCAATGGAGAAAAGAGCGGAATGGAACTTTAATTCTTATATCAGCAAACTCCCATAGATAAACCAAACATACGAAATTTATATGTACGAAACGAAAATGAAACATTTTTAAAACATATAAAAACATCCACATCAAGCAAATGTTAAGTAATGTTTAATGAGGACCACTTGTGGACCTTAAATCTGATCACACAGTAATGTTTTCAATGAGACCGTAAGATTCAGTTTTTGTTTGGTACGGTACCACTCTGTATTGTGACGGGAGATTTTTAAAGTATATACATGTAATTCTCACCACAATTTTTCCCCAGTATCCCTAAAGTTGTACGCAGACTGACCTACATAGTTCACCGTCACCTGACATATACGGTAGGCATACTTATAATATTACAGGAACGCCCTGTGTCCATTATCCTTTCAAATGAAAGGTGTTCTTTGACTACGAAACGCTATTGAAAACCCATGAGAAAAATCCTACCTACTGTATGTAGTTCAGGGGTTATAAATATAAATATCACAAGTAGCTGGTATGAAAGTAATGTCACGTTATTCAACGCGGTATTCTTCTAATAAGTATTTGATGCTATCTTTTAGGACGGCTAATCGGGAACTTATTCAAGCTATTGCTCACGTTGTAATAACAGTAATAGAATGAAAAATATGGAATGGTAATTGTAATATCACTGTGCTCGTCGGTATGATGGGCAAACTGTGGTAAATTGTTCAGATGTACGAAGCAGATAAAGCATTTAATATATAAACGTTCTAGGATAGCAATGTATATTATAGGCTATTTCATTCCTCTTAGATTATTGTGTGATCCGTGACTTTATATATTATACTGGTAAAAGCGTGAAAACGTGTGTTACAACTTCTTAATTTATAGCACACTATTTTGTATTAATTTTTTCATCTCTTCTTTAAAGGTTTCACAAATCCTTACACAATAAATGTCTCCTTTTGTCTGATTCGTAATTTGGAATCAATCAGTGGGTTAATCCCCGATAAGTCAAACAGTACCTCAGTATAAGTAAGTCGGAGGACCAGAGTTAACTCCTGTCTTCTCTACCATGAACGGTAACGTCATATCCACCTCAGTTTGACTGAAAAAATATATACTGCTAAAGAAACCTCGAAACAAATTATTTGACAATACATTCACTCCAGTAAACATTTATTGGATTTGATTTCAATGAATGGGGCCCAATTGAGAACTATTCGCTTAATAGTTCTGTATCATCAATAAATGTACGGTACTGTAAAAGTCGTTTTAATCTGGTATTGATATTCTTTATGGATTTTGTAGATGTTCTCTGACTCTAACGTTGGGCGTTGGAAATATAGAACATAAGATGTATTTTAAAGGTAAAACCAGTCGCAGTGTGTCAAATGTATTAGGAGAGAAGTAATGCTGGATAGGGTCTTGAACAAAACAGTGGTCACAATTCCCATCTGGATATTGGTTGATTCGATGTATTAACAGGAAAGTGACTTGAAGGAAAACGAAATAATATGAACTGCTCTCTACGGTCGAGCATTAGCGTACGGACGCTATATTCAGTTTGGGGGGGGGGGGGGGGGACCC
>JAUELC010283031.1:0-24038 GCA_031471745.1 Cryptochiton stelleri
GGTCATAGCCGGGTATGTTGGAGTTGACACTCACACTCATGGGAACATGGCGATCGACCCACACTGTTTTACTGGTGGTGTTGAGGTTCAAGGGCTCGAGGTAGGCCTCAAAATCAAAACAGGCCCGGTATGGGAAATACAGGGCTTCCGTGGTGATAGGTATCCCGGCTTTTTTTTACCCTTTTTTGATCGTTTGAAATTGGCAAATTGGAAAATATAAATTTATAAAATCAAATCACAGGGATGTGTGTCCCATTTTTGCCCAAAATAATTCTTATAGAGTAGGCCTATGACCATTTTCTACCATAAACCATGATATTTTTAAACCAAAGACCATGGTCCGATAGCCAAGACATTAGGCTTTTCAGCAATGCGTTTAAATAACGAAACAAACAATTTTGAGAGAAGTTATGAAAGGTCAAAGTCGAGGTAAAGTGGTCCTTTATATTTCAATTCAAATTTGAATTTAATTTGTTTAAGTTAAAACCTCAAGCTGGCTTAACCTCTTGATACAACTTTTGTCTAACTTAAAAAGTTTTCGAGATACGGCAAACTCAAACTTACAGTTAATGAACACCGGAAGTCGATACGTTTGCAAACAATCTGACACACAAACACATTTTCAGTAGCTCCAGAGTATCTTGTCTCCAGTCTATGACTTTGGCTTTGATTTGTGTCAATATTAACTTGTTTTTGGTGGGAATTTTGGGGAAAATAACCCTATATCACTAGTACGATACATATCGCCTTGGCCGCTACAAAAAAAAATCGTTTTTCTTCTTCTCCATTCTTTTCTCTTTATTCGAAATGGATGAAAATGACCGTTTAGGTAAATTTTAGGTCAAATATGACATCCTCTTCATCTTCCGTGGCATACGCTTGACCTAAAATCGTCTGTGTATGATACATTTTTACATAAAGGTTTCGAGTTAATCAACTATAGTTTTTAAAATTCTGGTAGATCAGACTTCTATTTGATGATTACTGCCCCATTCATATGGTAATTTGCCGCGTCATTAACATTTACAATGTCTCATATTGTATATGAAATAGACGAAAGTGATGAGTCTGGAGCTGATCCTAAATACGTTTCAGATTCATTATCCCATTCCGTGACATACCAGCTCATAATGGACACTACTAGTGGATATGTCACGCCGACTGACGGGGACTTCCAGTCTCCAACAAAGTCAAAACGGGCAACAAAACGGATGAAGACCAAGACCAATAAAACGGTCAAGGCTCAAGAAAGGCCCGAGGGGACTTTGAGCGACAATTGTCGCAGTCCCGAAAGCCGAGAAAGGTTATTAGTGAAAGAGGTTTTTCTCGGCATGAATGTAGATTGTGTGGACTACATGTCATCAGTTTACACTGGCATTTAAGAAACGTCCTTGGTATGTGAAAGGTTGATAGCATCGACCTTGCCAAGGATACATGGACAAAAGGGATAAAGTACCATATGTACTTACAAGGAATGTAACATAAAGAGCTACGTTAGAATCTATAAACATTTGCGAAAAGCACACGGACGAACTGCATACAAACTATCCAGGTCCCTAGCGGCGGCTAGACGCGATGCGAATCGCCCAATAATTTTCGCTACTGTCTGGGCCAAACATCCAAACTTAAGGGGGGAGCTGGCCCGTCAGTTAAGGGCACTTTATTGAGACTAAGGGCCGTTTTTACACACTCAATCAGCCGTCAAGAGTCGCCGAGATGGTTGACGTGCTACGGAAGATGAATAGGATGTCATTTTCATCAATTTTCCAACTGAACCAATTGCAAGGATGGAAACCACCACAGAGAGAAACCCGGAACCAGTGTCCACCGGGAGTTTGGAGACTGAGACTTCAACTTGAACGGGGGCCCGCGCCGTGGCTCAGTGGTTAGCGTGTCTGACTTCTGATCTTCCTTCAATGTACCGTAAGGGTTCGAGCAACCCAGTCGACCACAGGTGTATGAGGGAGTCAAATGAGGTGACTCCGGCTATAGCGGGTGGTGGTTTATACGAGGTTTCCTCCCGGTTTTCCACCGTATTAAATAAGGCAGAGTAAGAAGTGGATAATCCGTCGTCATATAAGTGAAATACCCTTGAGGAAGACGTTAAAGTAACACCAATCAAACAAACAAACAAAAATCTTTGGTATCGAAGCCGATATGGACTTTTCCGTATGTGTCACTAGAAGAAATTGTCGTCCTATGAATGAAATAACTATATTAAGTATATAAGCTTACTATACCTATATATTTGTTTTTAATAATTTAATTTTTGTGCATTTTCAGAGGATGGAGTTTATTGAGTTGTCCGATTCTGAGGATGAATTTAGTTTTACTGCACTAAAACCCCACCCAAGACTGAGGATAAATTCCACTAACACCAAAGCAGCAGCTCTCAAGTCAAAGAAATTAAACCCACCATGGAACAAAACGGCAGCGAATATAGTCTTCTCCTCAGAAAATGAGATGTCGTCCACTGGCCAAAGAATAATAATTCACCAAACAGAGCAAGCTTCTTCTGATTCTGATTCTGATATTGAAATAATAGGTGTGTTGTTGTAATTATGCTCTTTAGTTAGTAGTGCTGAAATAGTAAGCAGGTTAACTGAAACCAGTTGAATTGAATATTAAAATTATAAAACTCGCCTGTCAGATGATAACTAGAAAAAATCTCAATACTATTGAAATAATAGGTGTGTTGTTGTAATTATGCTCTTTAATTAGTAGTGCTGAAATAGTAATCAGGTTAACTGAAACCAGTTGAATTGAATATTAAATTTATAGCAATCGTGTCAGATGATAACTAGAAAAAATCTCAATACTTTTAATGAACCTACATGTACGTGTATACCATTAAAGTGACAGTCCCCCAATGTAGGTCTTTGCAACAAATTTTGATTGCCTATATTTAACGAAATTTGAAGTTTATTCATAAAGTAAAACATAAAACAAACACACACTTAAGACAGCACTTACATGTAGACTAGTAAATTCTTATACATACAAAAACATACACAAGCTTTCGCAGATAAATCTGCTTTATCAAATGTGAAGGGAAATACCAGTATAAACCTGTCGGCCTTCACTTCAGCCTCACAGACCACAGTATAGACAATCTGAAAGTTTGTGTAAGTCAAAAGAAAAAAATAAGGAATCAATTTGAAAGAACTGTATAGAGCTAGGGCCCAATAGAGACAGGGATTTCCTAGTCAGTATAACTAATTTCATATACAAGCCCACCCCTGTAGTAGCATAATAATAACTGTTGATTTGGAGTTACATCAGTATATCAATGTGTGACCCAAATTCGACATACCAGCATTTAAATATTAATTCTAATTGAACGCAAAGAGGGTGAGCCATTTTTCCTAATTAAGCCATTGATTCACCATGGTGACAGACCTTGATGTAATGACTCAACGTTGAATCTTGAAAAGGTGGGGCCAATAACTGTTGACTTGGAGTTTCATCAGTAAATCAATCATGACCCAAATACGACACACCCACATTGAAATATTCTAGCGGAATTTTTATTTTTTCATTTTTTTTTAATTATTTATTAAACCTTCTTAACCTACAAAGCTGGTGTTTAGAATAATGAAAAACCCCTTGAGAAAAACATATAACCTTATGACTCATGTGATTTTGTAATAACCTAATTTTTGGGCGACAGTATCACTTTGAACTCATAATCATTTCATGCCATGTAGGGCCTGTACTGTGGCTTGGTGGTTAGTGCATTGGACTGCTGATTCTCATTCGATGTACCACATGGGTTCAAGTCGCTCAGTGCGCCTGATGTATATGATGTAGTCACACAAGGTGACCGACTATGGCTGGGTGATTTTATGAGGTTTCCTCTCGGTTTTCCACGATATTAAGTAAGGCAGTGTAAGAATTGGATAATCAGTTAAATAATGTTGAGTCAAACAAACAAACAGTCATCCCCTGTATTATGAACCTAACCTATTAATCCCTACAACTGCTACAGTGACAGATAATATACTTAAATCATGACTCACTGATTAACATGCATGTAGTCACCCCTTGAAAAACATACAAACTACGTTTGCGTGAAATCTTAGGTCTCACAACAAATTTAATTTTGGTTACGCAACTGAAATTGCGCACGAATGGTTGTGGGACTTGACGTATTGGTACATGTAGACGTTAGAATTAAAAAAAAACAAATTTGAAATTTTATTCTCCAAGTCACCTTGAGTCAATAAATTCAGTTTATATCTGATAATTTTGAGACTATAAAAACAATTATAGAGGTTGAACATAAACTCCCAATCATAATGAAAGTAGGCGATGTTGAGCTTTTGAAGGGAAACAACGTAAGTATCAAGGTCAATCTGCCACGCCACTCTGCTTCAAAATATTGGGAATTCCTGTCCTTTTCCTTGCCAATGAATCATTAAAAAGGGCCACAGACAAAACAATTATCATCATCATGCACATGTTGTTCATTTCAATGTGAAATTTGCGATTTATTTTGCAGTTATAGCCATAAAATCACATAAACACATTTGTCAAAAATCGGCACATCCTGTTCATCTTGTAACCTGGCTAACATGTATGTTAAACATGGCTTACTTGTGCCTCCTTGTTTGGGTAATGGAACTGAAATGGGCGCTACCATTTTATGCAGAGGTGTTATTCCAAAAAGACCAGCCGTGATCAAATCTTCTGATGTTAAATAATGAAATTGTCTGCCAATTCTCCTTAAAATATGGTCGACTTTTGGTAGAAAAATGTTCAAGTTAGCTTGATTTTTTTTTAACAAGACCAACCTGAATTCGAAATTGGACAAAAAATCCACTAATTGCTTGCAAAATATATTGTGGTAATTCTACAGACTTTATGAATGTAACATTGTACAAGTTTGCCCATGTGTAGCTGGTGCGCTTAAACAATTCAAACCATGTAATCCACGCAGCCAAATCGGCTGCGGAGTTAAAAACTTGCACTTAGTAAAAAGCCGACAGCGGATTTATACAGTTTATTCATCAAATCTTCAATTCTGTATTTTATTCTGAACTCAAACATGAATTCTAATTTCGTTATGTGTATAAAAATCGAAATTGTTGTATCAAACTAATCAGAGAGAATAATTTCGATTTTTCAATTAATCCGGTAGACGGTTTTAAAATTAATACAATATTTTGATTCCATCTTGCCATCTCTTCGCTAACATTTTAGCTTTTTTTAAACTTGGCTTCAGGCCGAGTTAAGATCATTTTGCACATATAAAATGTCTCAGAGAGTTTAGTGTATCAAACATTATTTGGCAATACTTAATTTGGCACATAAAAGCAAGTAAGTGCAAAAGCTTGGAATTACACAGATGGGTCGTTCAAGTTCTGTATCTCTATAAGGGTACATATATGTAGACTGCTAATTATAGAGATACATAACTCTGCATCCAGGTAAGCACATGACAGTCAGGGCAGTATGATGCATTGCAGTATATTGGTGGAACAGGGATATTGATTAATTCAAAACCGAGATATCGACTCGTTTTCTAGATCTCTCCGAGACAAGTTATTCAATAGATCTCCATGTCGAGTTGTTTTGGGATACTAAATACTCATCCCCAAAGAAGGTTATATTTATTTATGTATATCAAGATAAAAGACATAATCTGTTCACATGAAATGTATGTGCAATTATAAGCTCTTGTAAGTCTATTGAAAAGGTATAGGAAAATCAAACCCTAACCTATAATACGTATCTGTACAGATTTTTGGTATTTTTGGATAAGTAAACTCTAGACTGACTGGTCATATCGGAATACAAACGCTTTTATGTCTTTCTTTGAGCCTTTGCCTGGTTCGAAGTTAAAACCCAAGTGCATGGATACGCTGTTTGGAGTGCTTTAATCCAATAACATTCTCTCCCCAAGCCTTCCTGTTTTGTTTCCTCTTCTGAAGGAAGAACTGTTGTTTTCTCAATCGATACAAATTATATATTTATAAAGATAATCTAACTGGCTCCGGGATGACGATGATAAAAAAAATCGCTAAAGCATCTCATGTTCTAGATAAAATCTCAGAGAAAAGTTTTTTCAATGGATCTTAATATATATTTTTCTATAAATGTAGAGAGAAAAATTTGCTTGCCTCCACCGGGAATCGAACCCGGGATCTTTGGGTTACAAGCCCAACACTCTTCCGACCGAGCTTCGGAGGCTCACGATCGAATGCTTCCAGATATTAAATATGTATTCATAACTGTTAAGTTATCATGTTAATAACATAATTTATCTCTACAACATGTGTTTATCATTTGTTGTGATTTATGCCTACTGTCTTAATGGTCCTGGGAAGGACCAGGCCTATGACAGGTTGGTGACTCTAGATAAGTAATGGTCATTTTAACAGTAGGCCTATCCTTTTATAACCGGGCTTCATCTGTGACTAACTCTTCTTATCAACCTCCTCAAACTCCTACAAACTTTACCTTTCCTCTCCCTTCGTACTAAATATGGAAACTTGTGCTTCTTAATAAAGTCAGTTCGCACTGTTTGAAGTGGAGATACTGTCTCTCAGTTTTGTTCGTAACAATAACACATATGATCAAGCAATTATTCTTTCTGCATTTTTTAAAATATTTGTTGGACAGTCGGATTTTTGACAGTCGGATATATATATGACAGTATATTGGGCAGCATGATAAGTGTATGACAATATTTTGGATACTGGATATTTAGTATGACTGTATTGTCAAAGATCAATCAATATTTTGGACAGTATGAAATTTGTATAACAGTATTTTTGACAATATGATGTAGGTAGGGCAGTATTTTTTACAGTATGATGTAGGTATGGCAGTATTTTGGACAGTATGGTGTAGGTATGGCAGTATTTTGGACGGTATAACATGTCCAGGAACTTCTATGCAAAACTATTTTACTAAGTTATTATAATCCTTATTCAGAAACCCGTGACTTTGAATCCAGTCTGTGTATATCCGCATTATCCAGTCCTTGGACATATTGATTAAGATAAGCGGATCGAAACTGAACCGTTGGACTGTTAATAAAATAGATATTGTAATCCATATAACCAGTATTAAAGATATTGGAAACAAAATACAATTTTAGGCCACCTATACTCAACAGATCCATGAGAAACAGGCTGCTGCAAAGGCAATAAGTTTACCGTATTCATCTTTGGCGCGAAATTCAAACATACGACTGGGCTGATCAGGTATTCATGCGTGCATGAGTACCAACTCCTGGCAATCAGTGAAACTTTAACCTTTGAGATTAAAATGGCCTTGGTTTTGTTCACAGAGCTTTGTTCCAAGTGTTATGTATTGGAAAATACCAATCCGCCGATCAATAAATCACTCGATCGATGTCTTTATGTCACTTAAATGAATAAGATGTGTTTTAACATAATTCTATATACCGCGATGTTGTGTAGCGAACATCAGCCACGCGTAAGAGCTATTGTTAACTTCAAAGGTGAAAAAAGAAGAAAGGTTAAATTGGATGAAGTCAATGGCTCCTTAATAATAGGGTTTAGTCTTAGGGGTTATCTCTGGGGTGCGCGTGGGCCCGTAAAATAATAGAAACAGACAATCGGGGAAACTTTCCACTTTGGGATGCACAATTACTAAGTATACTTGAGGGACAGCGTCATTTGTGATGAAATGGACGTAGAGTGTATTATATAAGATGCCTTTTCCACTAGATTAAACCGGATAAGCTATATGGCGTGTGGCGAGAGTTTCTCTCAAACAATGTGCCCTTGTCGACGGTAGATCAGGCGTGTTCACTCAGGGACCCGCACTATTGATACACCCTTCTTACCGACTCGCTTCTTACTGTAAAGCCGGCACACGTTTGTTAGGTGTATTATAAAGTTGAATGCTGTGAAGTTACCGCCACACCTGCGACTCTTATATCTACCCCTGTATTTATCAGGTTTCCGTTAACTATGTTTTCAATAGAAGACTCTAAAGAGAGACCAGCGCCCACATGACATGGTATTCAATCTCTATACAGTTTGAAATGAATTGTGGGTCGACAAACATAATTTGACTAATCTTTCAAAGGTCAAAACACGAGAGCGTATATAAAGTACAATTACACCAGCTGGCCTACCTAATGCAGTAATCTTTACGTACCTGGAGAACTTTGAATACGGTCAAGAACTTGTAAGGCATATTAAGGGTATTTTACTCGTGTCTTACATATTCAGTGCACCTTTATTGACTGGAAATCTTAATAATATTCGATAAAAGTCCTTCAGTTGTCTGTCTTATTTAGTTTATATTAACCCAATTGTATAACACTATCATGTATACGTTATTTAATGTAGGCGTACCCTTTTCGACTTTAGACGTTAAAACTGTCAGGAATACGATTGATAGAGAACTTGTAAATTCAAAATGAAATTCCGGTACTTGTACAGTAAATGAAGGGTATAAAAAGTTGTAGCTCGTAAATCAATATATACACGTTCACTCCACAATTATCGATTCAGTCTGTCTGAAGTTCAGTTGAAGCTGATAAAGGAATTATAATTAGTGGATCCGCAATGATTTATTGCTTGGGTATATTTTTTTCTGATGTTAAAATTGCAGATTCCTTACCATCTTCCCGAGGCAAGGCTGATATCCCCATAAACTCTGTATCAGGGAATAGAGTTTCAAGTCGGGCCTCACCTTGTCTCGAGAAAATGATTCCGTACAAGCTTTGACACAGATACCCCCTTATGTCATTCAAAGCACGATTTCCCTGTTTAAATGTGACTAATAATACTCCCATCATTGAGAAATGGTGGTATCGGACTTTGATCATTTGAAGAAGTTATAAATAGAATTCAATCAAATTTTCTTTATTTTATTTTGTTAAATGGACCAAAATTAATACCAATCCCGTTACCAAATATGTAACAGAACATAAGTCACTTGTTAAAACATGTAACCAACACTGTTGTACATCTATAGTTTATTCTAATGTATTATCACCAGGCTTGACAACGGTGTTTGTCAAGCCTGGTGATATACACCTACACTTAAACGTCTCACTTCTAAAGAGCAGTTGTCATCCATATACAAGTCTTATATTCTGTCAGAGACTACAATAGTCCGGAATGTATTATGTATAGCTGTAAAATAATATTAGCTGAACAATCGAAAAAATATGCACACACAAAATCCATTAAAATTGATCACCTGACTTATGGTAACAATTTGAGTGACCGATTGTAAGATTAAGTTGGCAGAAGCTCAATCAAGAGTCAGTATGGCCGATTGATAGATTAATCGAGCCCATGTTACACGTAGACAGTAAAAGCGTGTACAAATCTTTCTTGGAGTGGCCTGTTTGATGATCAAAAGTGAGGAAAGACACCAGCACTTTATTAAATATTGCCATTATATGGCCTACATTATATAATCATCTTCAAGTACTTATACGATAAATAGTAGTTGCCGACACTGTGAAAAAATCCCGGTCCGAAAAATCAGAACCCGGGCGAGAATCGAACTCGCGTCAACTGCTCAGTTCGTGGAGCAGTGGACGGTTTCCCTAGGTCGCGAGTTCGATTCTCAACCGGGTTCAGATTTTTATGACCGGGATTTTTCCGGTGTCGGCAACAAATATTTAGGGCCTACATTGTGTGGTAGACTTCCATAAGAGTTGAAGGATGTAAATGTTGTTGACAGTTCATGAATTCAAGAGGCGTATCTAGAAGGTAATATATGTAATGAGATTGATATATTGCTCATGTCATTCACACCAGGTAAGCCATGAGTTACCTGATAGTTTCATTTACACCTCGTCCTGACAAGGAAATGAACACACACTAATTATCCCTAATATAGAATAACGATTTCACAGCAAATACATTGCTTTTGCTATAAATTGTATGTAATGTGCACCACGATGAATTCTTCAACGAACACACAATAAAAAGGACGTTATTAAAAAGATACACAACATGTGATTTGAAAAAAAAGTGATTCTATCTTGATAGAGAGTTGATGGACACAACCTTTAAATTTCTATCCAGACATAGTCGTACTATTTACACATTGATAAATCTATATATAATAAAACTAGAAGCTGGATGGAATTTACGTCTTGTTAGTAAACCAACTCCCAAATACCCCTGTGCTTAAAGACGTTTTATTCAGTTATTCGATACGCATTCAAAAGTCGCTCCCATAACGAACAGATATGTGATATGAAGACATTTGAAACCAACCAGAAAATGGCATTCCGGGTGTTTGTAATGGTCACTTACAGAGACTGAAATAGATCTAGATTCTAGAATAACCCTAAGTATGGACTTTAAGTAAACGTGTAGGCTTCTTCAGGTAATCTCCAAATTTCACTCTTAAAAATATAAAGTTTGCAAAATCTATTCAGATTCCGGAATTTCCTGGATAAAGAATTGCGCAAAAATGAACTAGTTTATATTCAGTTAACACGCAAAGATGTCAAAATTTATATATAGCCAATTGTTGTACGTTGATCAGATCGCAGTCCTCAGAGTGGCACATTGGAAACACGCGCAGCCAGGTATTGGTGACATTAGCCCAGATGGTCATCACCAAATGGGTTTAACTTGAAACTGAGAGAGAAGGGGACTCCGTATCGTAGAAGCATCCTATTTTATTATCTAACCCATTGTGCTTGTTTAACCGACAATCATACAATAACATATTCGGCGTCCTGTTTTCAACAAACAAACGAACGTAACCATGGACTGGCATGTAGTACCTTTACGATATATACATATCGGAAAATCACTGATGTAAGTTATATTTAAGCTTTGTTCATGCAACGGTATATACTTCATGGCAAATATTTCTCACAGTTGTTCTGGCACGGCATTTCACCTTTGTACGAAATTAAAACTATTTAAATAATAATCAATCCAACGCCATGATGCCATCAAATCCAATGACTTCTGGTCAAATTTAATTACAGTTGAAAAATAAACAGAATCGATTGTAGATATATATTTAATTACACCCTTGTGCTAATGACAATTCTATAGCGATTGACTTCAAACCCTCAAACTCGTTAATCGGGATTTAGTTTTACGTAATGCGACCCAGGGAATAAGAGTGGTTTGAATCGTAGCTGTTAAATTACCCCGGGCCATTATCTCATATTATTGCCCAGTCACGCCCATTGCGGCAGGTTCAAAGTAAGTCCGGTAAACGTTGATTTTCTAAAGAGACTGAAGTTGACCGTGATGCTGTGAATACCTTGAAGAGTGTCACAAAGTTTGAATCGTAACTCAAACCACTTTCCGAGTCCCGGAACCACAAGGGGTGAAATTTATCAACATGCCACTGATGAGTGGAGTGTTGTCTTGTCACTTCCCACACCTAACATTAACACTCTGAGAGAAAAGAGGGCGTGGTGTCACCTCTGTCTGCACGGGGGGCGACTCTGGCAGTAATTGCAATAAGCGTAGAAAATCGGGTTTTATAAGAGACAATACCTCATTACCGTCACCCATTCAACATATTATAATTTTATACGGATTTTGAAATAACTGCAGGAATCTTTTCGCTAATTTAACAAACACAGCACGCAACCGTAAAACCAATGATGACGCCCACCAATTTATGGACCAAAAACAAGTGAGCTAATGCCATTCAAATGAAAGGAAACAGAGCAATGGTATTGTTATGTTTAATCGTAGCAATGAGATTACCTTACCTATGAAAGCCGATTATCCATGACACTTTCAAACATTCACCTTACCCCCCCCCCCCCCTCCAATTATTACAATCTTTACTGACAGCTAATTATTACCCAAAGTTTACATTCACAAATACACATAAATGTAAAAAGGTCCCATTAACAGCTGAGCGAGTCATTAACATTTAAGAAAATCATGTATATTTTCTTAAAATCAAACTGATCAATTTGATCTCAATTTTGAGAGTCCCCATGCACTTATCGCAGTTCAGATGTAAGTCTGAATTCAACACATTAACTTCATTTAGGAATCAAATACACGCCCGTTAACCAAGTGTTCTAGACAGCTCAACCTGTATTAAACATGATTTACAGGTATAAGCTGACTGTAAACCCTGATCCGTTTTAAAATACCAGCATGTATATGGATTTGTGAATTTATGTTAATGACAAATATTAATACAATGTCATTTATTCCGCATTGATAAATTTTGTATAAACTGTCTGTTTGGTTTATATATTGGTTTTATTAAGCGATATTCACTGTCTTTATCTGATAAGTTATCGGAAAGGGATAAAGAGAAGAACCCTGGAATTCAAGCTGCAATTTTGCCATTTATTGAATTGCTTCGTTTTCAAGGTATTTCTGAGTCAGTATAATTAACGCACATCTTTCATAATGTCTGATGACGTGTGTGATGATAAATACCAGCCATGCAGCGTATAGTTATGACTTATTAGTTAGTCATTTAGACTTATTCTATATACAGTCTGACGTGGGTGGTATACATGGGATGGTGTGTCCCTGACATATTGCGTGTAAAGGGTAATCAATACTCGTAAATACATACATACATATAATCTGGTCTCAAAAAGACACAAACAATTCTGTCAGACTAAACATGATAAGTTTGTAAATCTAGAGGCGCAAATGCTCTTGTCATAAAGATAATAGATCGGGAGTCATCTGATAAGTCACAAGGACAGTCTTAACTAGGGATTGAGCTACGTGACGATGTTGATGCCATTTGAAGGCCATGCTATTGAGATAATTTTTCACAAGGGTTCAATGTTGAATAATTGGGTTTCATTCCAGATTTCAATAATCCATATTGCATAAACCGCTTACATATTTTGTAAATATAAAGAAACAAACATTTTGCATGCCCCCACTCGGGATTTATATTTTAGCTAACAAGATTTACATCCTGTGTATCGATGTTATTGGTTATATATGGTTCTAGATATATCACCTTTCTTTGATACAGAGTGGTTTCTGGGATCAAAGCGGAGAAGGCCTATGTATACATGTCCTCAACAAGTACCATTAAGCTCAATATACTGAGAAACCTTTTATCACATCAATCACGCAAGCAAAGCATTTATATCTGTCATACTTAGATACCTATATACAATTATAGATAGGTCAATGTGATCTAGATTTCTCCCTCTTTGAGTCAGATCGGCGTTTATTCCAGACATCAGAGTAAAATGAGCCACATCGAAAATCACTCTTAAGAATCTTTATTTTCAATCAATATCATACACAGTTAATAAACTTCCGGGTTCAATGTTTTATGGACCCTGTGTATGACCTAGTCTAAGGCACATGCCCGGTGACGGCTGACTGTGGTTGTAGTGCTACCCAGTTTAGATTGATTGATTGGTGTTTAACGCCAAGCCCAAGATTATTTCGCTAACACGACGGCGGTGTATTTCAAGAGTCAACGGAACCACAACTCAACACAACCATAATGTGAAGTGTCGTTTATAAATGCTCTCTTGGAAAAAATAGCAATGTTCCACCACACATGAATATACTTCCACACATACTTAGTCAAATGACTTCCTACACAGATGAAATGTCAGCATGAATATAGGCTACTTTTAAACACACTGCCTCATCCAGCGGGGCAAGTCCGTCATGTAAGAAAACGTGAAAGTTCCGGATTAGAGTTAATACTAAAACTAACCCTAATACTTACCCTAACCCTAGTACTAACCCTAACCCTATTACTAACCCTAACCCTTACCATAACCTTAAATCTAACACTAAAATTGACGTCATGTATTACGTGACGATCTATCCGCCTGAGGGCTTCAAAACTTTATAGTATATTTCTTGTTTTACGCCAAACTCAAGTTTATATAGGTACTTTTCTGTCACGAAAGCCAACCAATGTCTCTGGAATTTAGATAAATCTTGTTGATTACGTCAATCTCTAAGGGTATTGTGTGGTCTATTTCACGTCGGAAACACTTCGATATCAGAATGGTCAGATTCAAATGAATTTTAGTTAAGGTTGTGTTTTACTGGCTTTCGCTGGCAATACGGTCCCGGTCTCGATTTCGTGTAGAACCACCAATTGATATGATCTATAATGTACAAAACCAGCACAAATATTTTGTTAACGTAAATATACCCAATCTCAGTTTAAATGGTTTAGAGCTATTGTACTTGTAATGTTGGAAGTACCGAGGGATTCAATCCGCACAAACCTTGAAACCCAAAAGGCGTTTTTCTGTATTTGTATCATTGATAGATACTTCTATAATAGTTTAACATTAAATTAAGGATGCAACCAAATTGACCGTTCATTAAATGATTTGGAATCACATTATTCCGATAAAACGACCAGAAGAATGCCTGATACAGACCAGTATTGCACAGAGTAATCGCTGAATGCTATATAAATTACCCAGGCCTGTCCGTGTGTTCTGACATGAGCGTCACAAGTCCGCATTAAAATGAAATACAACATGGAACAACATAGTACATAATGTCTAAGAAATCTATCAACACATTTTCCATATAATCCGTAACCTCGCACCTGCTTTGGATTTAGTACTCATTCAGACGCGACACCCCATCTATCAAAAAAATAAAATGCATATAAATGAGAAATGATTGATTGACTGATAAGTTTGTTGTATTATTGGTTGGGGGTTTGTTGGTTGGTTGACTGGTTTGCTTGTTAAGGTTGGATGACTGGTTTGCTTGTTTGGGGTTGGTTGACTCGTTTGCTTGTTGGGGCTGGTTGACTGGTCTGGTTGGTTGGTTGGTTGATTGGTTGATTGATTGCCGGTTCGGTTGAAAAAGGTTTTACCTCGAATCGGTGAACCAGTTCTGGGGACGGAAAGACGAACGGCTGGCGAGTACAGCAGCACTAAAGAGCAATCACAAGCAGATTGGACAGTGCTTAAATGTCAAGACATGTCTCTTTAAATGTCAAGACTTGTCTCTTTAAATGTCAAGACATGTCTCAAGGCTCGTCTCTTTGCTATTTTTACTCCGCTTGAAACTGCCTCTCCAGAAGTCTTCTTACAGGATGAACTGTTTAACAGCGAACTTGTAAGACTTGCTTGTACAGTAGAAACATAGGCTATTATTTGTCCATATACGGTAAAATCTGAGACTATCGCAGATCACCAAAATACAATATCCTTGAAGTTACCGCATCGAATATGCATGCGACTCAAGTACTCCACAAATTCAGGCCATAAAAACAGTTATGACAACAATCATGGTTACAAGGAATGGGGAGATGACGGCAAACTTGGCCAGCTCTATGCCTAAGGAAGGTACAGAAAGACGCCGTGTTTGTGTTGGTTTTCTCCGGTAATCCGTGGACTTTCGCATAATCACACATTGGCGCAAACACAGAGAAGAGACGTCACCGCGTACATGATATAATCACATCAGTGCCAGGCGAGCATTTACACCTTCTATCTACATCATTGTTTACTGGTCAGCGTGTAAACATCCGATTTCGGCCCTCGTAATAAAAAAATCCAGCCTGCTCACTTTCTTTTTAGAATAGGGTTTAAAACAGGTGAAATCGTAAGGTCCAAAATGTACAAGATCGAAATTGTCCATGCAGTGCATAAAGTAGAGACAACCAAATATTACATAAACATAAACTCATAATCAGGTATGACTTTTTCCACGTTCCTCTGGTCGAAATTATGTTTTCGTAAACTAGATGGTTTTAAAATGAACCCGGGGTTAATAGCGTATACTGGCGGGATTTGTATTTCTAGTCCCAGAGTGAACCAAAATATCAAATCACCCTGCAACATTGTGTGTACAGTTATTCGCACTGAAACGTTTCACAAAGTAAAGTATATACTACTCCAATATAAGATAAACAGAGGATTCAATATTTCACTTTATTTTAATTAATTTTTTAAATAAATCGAATAATGAAATCATCATGCAGCCATGTGAATATCTTTTATTTGAGTCGTAACTTTACTCTACATTGTGTATCATAGACTTTTTAATGATGACTTTAAAACTCAAGCAGTTGGGAAAATGCTATACAGTAAATCCTTTGCTGTTGATGAATAATTTCGGGAATACATTGTTCTTACGGGGTAGTATGCCTACAACTTAATCACTTCAATCACTTAAATGACTAAGTGATACGTGAATTGTCTGCTCGACCTAACCTCTAATACATGTACAGGGCATCTTGTTTCTCCTATAGGCAGGCTTCCGATTTTTTCTTTTTTCCATTTAGCAGGCTTCAGATGTTTCGGAAACCATCTGAACCCGAAAAATAGGCCAAGAATGGCAACTCACGAACTTAGATTCGGACATCTTCGCCGTAAAACCGAAGATTCGCGAAGTGAGTCACGATTGTCAGTAGACTGTTAGAAAGTAAGAAAAAAGAGGCAAAACGGACCCGTACACGTACCCAATCAACACGTGCCAATGCGGTCTGCTTATGGTCCCCATAAATGTTTGGGCCGGCCCTGCCCATGGCCATCGCTATCGATCGCAAGCACCAAACCAATTAATCAAGCTAGCCATCAGCTATACTCTGTTATGATACTACTCGACCAATCAATCAAGACACCAATACATTTGTCAGTCAAGGAAATGGTTAAGGCCAGTGGATACATTTCACCGATGTTTACAACATCGTTTATTTCACACAGATTCTCTCACCTTGATACAGTAAAAAAAAAAGACGCTGGAATCCAAATCGATCGATAAATGTGTGTGTTTTTTTAGTTTTTTTTTTTTTTTTTTATATAGGATGGACCAGCATGTTATGAAAGGTTCTTCGTATTAACCTGGAAAACACACATTTTCTGAGACTTCCTGTTAGCTAGTTGACGTAGATTTAAATTATACACAAATATCCACCAATCAAATCGTCATGTAAACGGTTTTGGTCGAAAATAAATCTCAAGGATTTTCCAGCAAAACAAATTGAAAGGCCACAGTTAAATGGAATCCGTGTTTGTTTTATGTTAGGACAGTTTTGAAATGTGTTAATTGCTTATATAAACCTATAAGGTGTTTACGTTTCCCTTCGCTTAATTGATATATACTCGCCCAGTTTTCCTGTTTTATGTCTACCATTATTTTCGCGGAAATTGCGAGTAGAGTTTCTCTAACAGTGTGTGTCATGTGTGTAATGTCTTACGTTATACTCAAAAGCGTGAACGCATTGAAGTATACATAATAAACTTGGCGCAATTAAAGGGCGAGTTTTACCTACATTGACAGTATAAGCGTATTAAATATAGACGACAGGTTGATCTAACCCCGGGCCAAATGCTCTAAGCTACACGTCTGAATTGGATAATGCCATAGACTTTAAGTAAATCGTCAGTGGAAACACTAAAGAGGTGTAATCAACCGTTTAAGGTTTGGCAGTTATGTATTCTTGACATGTAGGTATTCATAGGTATCAGTTAATACAGAGATTGAAATGACTCGTGGGGTAGAGAGGATTATTTTAACGAGCCCGTCCCCTCAAACTGCGAAGATTACAGAAGTAATTATATAGCACCTTAGGGTGCTATGTATTGTATTTCAGCTAACTAATCTTCCATAAAATCCTAAGATATATAGTCAGACATAACCTTTTACTTAGTTTTTCAAGTGTCATTATTTAGGATAAAAAATAAACTCGTGTCTTAAAGTGATAATAACTCTGCCCGGACGTCCATTTCCTTTAGTAGTAATTACTTCAAGGGAAAATAAAACCAACACTACCTCTTAATTATAGCTTGTCAAAATATAAATGCCTATTCTCTGTTTTTAAAAGCGAGGCCTAACGCTGTCAGAATATGGTTTAATTAGAGAGCTAACCGCTACAGTCCTAATGCCGTAAAATCACGCGTTAAAAGCCTGTGTAAACCATTGTCTCGTGCCAGCAAACATTCAATATGACATTTGACAAGTTGTCGCCCATTTTAAACAGATAAAATGACACAATTCACGAAACTAGAGTACGGACAACTTGTCAGTGCAGAAAACTTCCTATGCCGGTAATTTGGACAATTTTCTTTCAAACGTGTCCGAAGTGTTTCCCAATGCCTTAGAAAAGCTGTTTGCAGATAAGGACGCATGCCCCCAGTTTTAATATTTGTTCTGGAGCACTTTGAGCTGAAGCCTAGAAACTGTTCATTTAAAACACTTCTACTCAGCATGCAATGAACATTTACAAAACAATGGTAAGACCATGCAATAGTGCAAGCGCCCCGAAACAGAAAATCCGTACACAAGAAAAATAAAACTGTGTTAGTTTAGACAGGCTTACGCTTTTTTTAGGTATATTTCCTTATCAAATTACGTATTTGATCGTCGCCGTGTTTATGCCGCTTTCCAAATAGATAATATAGTTTTCCTTTTCTCTAAGTTTCAAGCATGCTTCCACTAAACAGGACAAATACTGGCAACACCGTTATAAAAGTGAAATAACCTTTTAATCAATTCTTTAGTAAATACCCTCTAAAAACAGTGTTTGTTTGTTTAATTGCGTGTTTTACTTCATACTCAATGGTATTTCACTTATATGACGACGGATTAGTAGTTAATCTAATTCTTACTCTGCCTTACGATGCAAACCGTGAGAAAACCTCGTCAAAAAGACCCCCGCAATAGACGAAGTCACCTCCTGTGTCCTAAAAACAGTATATATTTAGCTACAATAATATATATGATAAATACTGTGATTTAGTTCTACGTCAGAAACAATTGCCAGTGTGTCAGTTCATCATTAAACAACAACTGTGCGTATTAACACACTATAAGTATAGATATAAATACTGATTTAGTTCTACATCAGAAACCACTGCCGTGGCAGTGTATTTGTCTGTAAAACTATAATTTGATTTGATAAATTCAGTAACGTTTGCAGACTGGCATTACCCACACCTTGTCGACCTTAGATGGCCGATTACTCACGATGTTACCACATTTCTTAGTGTATAATGACGACATCGATATTAGTTACAAATTACACATGCTCTAATAAAAATTACCATATATGGGTGCATGTTGTGAACTTCCATATGGTGTCTCAGATTCCTCTCCTGTACAAATGGCATTAACTATTGGGTGGTCAGAATATTCAAGATGAAGGCAGAGAGTAAGTAAAAGAACTATACAGAGAGAGGGTGAACCATAATCACATATTGGCTAATGGAGTTTTCGACAAGGATAAATAGGAAAAGAGACGATCGTCCGAAAAGGTGGGTGTTTCGAAAAAACTCCTACCCGCCATTTGAGTCATATGGGCTGAGTGAGCCCTGACTGACGGCATCATACTCCGATCGTAGTCATGCTGTCTTTACTTAGCACTGGAGGAACATTATTTTTTCAATCGAGCAAAGCACATCACATTTTATGGTTGTGTTAGCGTGGCTATTTACTGTTGGAGTACACTGTTGTCATTTACATAAAATAGTCTTAAACACGGCCTTAAACCCAAATCAATCAATCCAGACGCACTCAATGTTTTTGTCCGATGCGTAAACCTTGAATTGCTTCACTTTGAATTGTATGCATATACGTTCTTTCATACAATTTGTTATCTGTATAGGCATATTAGTTGTAACGTTTACATCAGGAGACAAAACAAAATTCACAGAACAAAATGCATAAATACATTATTGTTTATAAAGTGTATGTGTTTTTTATTGTTAATTCTTTCATTGGTTTAAATACCGAAGGGTATTTCAGTTGACAACCGTGCATTGCCGACCAGTGTGTGGTTGAAACCGGAACGGAATCGTCATTGCAAAAGTCACCCCGCGATCTCCACCATCACCGAACGGTAGGCTTCCCTTATCCACCTAAGTATGTAAAGTGAGACATGCAGACAAGCTTTTGGCAGGAATCGAATCAGTCATATATTTGCTCATGTCTATTCCTCAACGTGATGGGAATATCTGTTTTTATTCTGGTAAATGGCACTTAATATCATTATGAAAATATTCGTATTGGATAAATTGAGTTTACATGTTTACAAGGGCTGCCCATCCAGACATGACCAATGACATGAGAATCTATAGTAATCATTTGTGTTTACTGACTAAACATCGACTCAACCCAGGAATAACAGATTCTTAAACGAGACTAAATGATTTGTTTACGTCAAACGGTGTAATGATACAGCAGTTCATATCACTAGTCAATATCAGATTGATGACCATTAATAAGCCGCCCCAGACACTCTATGGTGATTCGGGGCACCAACTGTATAAATTTAGTACTGGAACTTAGTAATGTCCCGGGAAATAATGTTCGCGGATAATAAATGACCATGGAAGCAAATTTGAAGCCGAAAATAAGATAGATTAATGTTGTCTGGGACTGAGGCTGGATAATGTTCTCACATGTAACGATGGTAATTATTGTCAGAGTGGGTCTTTACAGATTCGCCCTGCCAACCATTTCATCATCTCTATTAATCAGAAAGCGTGAGAGCGTGCATGAAATGATCACCGGAGAGCTTTGAGTGCCATCTATACGGTCAACCTGCACGTGGCCTCACAATTACAACACAAAGTAAGCCTACAATGATAACGCAATTAGCGACCATTTTAGACGGTGCACCGGAGATGAATTCGCCTATGGGACGCTTCTGAAGAAAAGGACGGGAAACGAAACACAATACCTTTTACAAATCGCACATGTCAGTTAAGTTGTGCATGTACTATGGAGCACTACAATCGCTACCTACATGTCACCATTTGCCAACTGCCACAGAGGCGCTTTCTTGTGCTAATGTAATTTCCGTCTCTTCACAGGAGAGTGATTTTGCATTTCCTCTCAACTTCTTTTTACTCGTAACGTTATTTCAAAAGGCCTGCTAAGAGTCGGTTGAACACAATGTGTGTGGATGTCATATTCACCATGCTTCGCGATCACACAAGCACCAGGTTACATAATAGGATATTTATACCATAAACGAGTCCACTGACGATATCGCACTATACCTCAAAATAGCATGGTATTTCCGGTAAACAACATGCAAGCACATGTTTTACTTTGGGAGATAGGTATTAAACCAAACCGGTTCCCTGAGGTTGTCAGTATGTCCGAGCATAGCCATAACACACGAGTATTTTTATTGCATACTTGGAAACTAATTGAAGTTTCCAAAGTGCTATTTCATGCGACAGGCGTCATAAAGTGTCAAACTGGAACAATATGGTAACTTTTCTGTATCGCATATTGAAAACTTTGCAAAACAAGTTTAAAAAACTGACCCAAAACCAAAACGAAGAAAACAGGAAGGACTGTTGGAGGATACAATAAGTATTTTAGTCTATCTTGTGAAAAAAGAGTAATTAATAAAGAAATGCGTAGATTAGAACCAGTAATTAATTGATTATTAGCCTTAAACAACTTCTCCCAAGACGACTTTTAGTACTACAGAACACAACTGAAGAGAGTATACGCCTAGTCCAGTTTCCTTCAACTCAGAACATTAGTTTCATTATGGTATGATCTGAATTGACTAAGATTGGGTTTGTTTGATTGGGGTTTTACGCCGTACTTGGGGTTATTTCACTCATATGACGGCGTGCCAGCCCAATGGGTGAAGGAAACCACCCCTGACACCACTGGAAAAAAACAATGACAAGACACAAGACAACCACAGGACATAGCAGGACGGCTTCGTGTTGCCCCTTAGCTCACAGAGCACCAGGGGAACAGGACACTCCCTCCAACCGTCCGCGACTAAGATTTGGAGTACATTCCTGGGCCGATTCCACATAGTCAAAAGTTTTAGGAACTGATTTTACGTATTAATCTGACTTTATTTTAGGTTGTTTTGTCTTTTTGGGTGACCTAATAGTTTGAAGGTAATAATCTTATATTATATAAATATTATATTTTTGAATTTAAAAATAAGTTAAGAGCACTTCAAGTTTGACTTAAGTCAAGAATTGTTTTGTGGAATTGGCCCCGGAACTCGTGACGTTTTGATATGATGTATGTCTATCTATACAGTTGGATCGCCTGTGGGGACATGCACATTTTTCGTCCATACATTATTAAAATATTTACTAATTGTTGCCTAAGTAGTTAATATAAAATCAGTTCCTAAAAATTTAGACTTAAGTCAGAAAATGCTATGTGGAATCGGCCCCAGAACACAAATTCAACAATTAACAATTTCACACTGTTAGTTGACTATGAAAATTGAGTATGTATGGGGTTTTTTACTGTCCTTGGTCTAAATGAGGAGAGTGTACGAACAAAGTGAAAACTTGACTTAAACTTTTTTCGCCCAGGGCACTTTCGTATTTTCGCTTGTATCTTTGTTGTTAAGGTCTAAAACTCGAGAAAGCGAAATTAATCTCGTTATTTTGCAATGTTGGAAACGTTAAAACGGTCGGAACAACGAAAACCCGAAACTATTTCGATTTGTCCTCTCTTTCTTGAAAGTCGAAAACGCGAAGTTAATCTCGTTCTTTACGAAATTAATTTCGTGATCTCGCTTTTTTGTTATTTCGAGTTCTAAGACCTCCAAAGATCTTCCGTTGTTTCAACGTCTGGATTTAAGCCTCGGGCGATTTCTGCTATTTTATCACGGCTGCAAAAGCGCAAAAAGGAAACAATGCAATATATAGCAAGCGAGATGTATATGCCATATATCAAAGGCGTTTAGTGGCCTAATTTCTTCAGACCTATCACCATTAGTAAAGAAAATGGAACGAGACTCTTGACATGTTCGCATCCAATTACCGGTAGAAATGATTGCAGACACCGTCATCGATCTTCTTCCACCACAACTAAAAGCAGTGTTTTTCGCTAAGTAAACGAGATAGGTAATCTACGTTAGACACCGTCATCGCGAGTAGACAGCCAAATCGAGCAGAACCGGAATTCTAATCCATGCTGCTATCGATTTGTTCGCGGTGAAATCAACATCTACCCGACCTTTCAGTGACACAGCTATAAACTCAACAACAACACATTTATACTTACCCAAATAACACGGGTTCAAATTCCGGTTGAGAGAATCAATTTTTATCTGTGCATTTATAAAAAATATAATATGTGACCATGCATATAACAGGTAATATTTATTATACATATCCCTATACGGCTGAGGTAAACTGTTTCACACCTTTTCATACCATGACATAACTACTTTCTATTTTTGTGATTGATCTATCTATTCTCAATAGCACTGATACCAGGAGATTTCAGAATCGTCCATTCACGACTTGTCGTTTTCGAGAAAATTGATTTTATTTTAGTCTTAATAGGGTATATAGCCCTACTTGCTTGACAGCGTCAACATAGGCGCTAAAGGAGGGGGTTGTGACATTTGTTATATGGTCCCTAGAGGTTGTTATCATCACTGATACCCGCAGCTTCTAACTCGTTTCCTGGAAGACATAGAAATTCCTATTGTCCCGCCTTCTGTCTTCACGGAGCAGTTAATGTAGCCACTGGACCAGAGAAGGCCTACTGGAAATACTCTAATAATTTCAGAATTTTCTTTTAACTCAGATTTTTTTATATCACTGCATAAATTGACGTTTCATATCACTGTTAAAGTTACCTTTCATTAAACAAACTACATAAATTCTGAGTGTCTGATAATTTTTAACTTTACTTCTCTGATCGAATTATTTGGGCATTAACAGTAAATGATGGTGTATAAAATAAACCGGGCTGAACCGGACACCTGTCTATCATTGAGCGCCGTACAGTGGTCAAGAGAAGACACGGACACGAAATGGTCAGAAGTTAAGATACACTTTAACTCAGCACTGGGCATTTCCAACATGTGCTGGAAACGTGTCTGACCACTGATCGGACTGACCGTAGTGGTTAGTTCTGGAAACCCCCGAGAAAACACTGACGACTTCGCACCGAAATATTTAGTAATGGCAGATGTCAAGGTCATACAGGAATCATTGACTCGGCTTTCTGGATGAACGGACGGCGCTCACATCATTTGACCTCTAACCCACCAGCGTATCCCCGGACTCCTCACTCACTCTTCCATCGATATCTCACAATAACGAAACACCCCCCTCCCCCTTCACATAATACATTTCTTTCTTGCTACCCCGCATCCTCAGTGAAGCG
>JAUELC010283032.1:0-16165 GCA_031471745.1 Cryptochiton stelleri
AGAAAAGGTTTTCATGTTGTACAATTCTCATTTTTTCCATTGGACGTCTCTATCTTAAATGAAAAATGTACACATTGATGTCCAATACAGGTATTCTTACCTTTGTATGTACATTATCCACATCTCAACATAAAGCACCTCCGCGGGCGGTTGGAGGGAGCTTCCTGTTGCCTTGGTGTTCTCAGAGCTAAGGGGCAACAGGAAGTCGATCTGTTTGCGGCGTCCTGTTATGAATATGTCCTGTTTTGTCCTGTGGTTGTCTTGTATCTTGTCATTGTTTGTTGCCAGTGGCATGGGGGTGATTTTCTTGACCTATTTGGTTGACACGCCGTCATATAAGTGAAATAAATTTAAGTATGGCGTAAAACCCCAATCAATCAAACAAATCAATAAAGCACCTCCACGTTCCCCCAAGTTCCCCCACCTCATCCAACACCTCACCCCTCAACCTAGTTTCAGGGTATAAATTTTGGGTTAAACCTTAATACCAATCAATTTTTTTTATTTCGTTTTTTATTTTTTATTATTATTATTTTTTGATTTGTTAAATAATAATGAAACATATTGATATTACAGTGAGAGTGGCCATAAAAGAATAAAGAGTTTTTCCATACGGTCCGTCTTTCTTCAAAAGCTTCACTTTCTGCATCGATGTTATAAACAGTTATTTCTATAGAGTAATAATGAGTTTAAAATATTAAATACTGGCTAATGTTGGAATTTTTCCACCATTTTGTTTGTTTTTGTAAATAAACCATTTACCAATCAACGTTATATTGTGTTCCACGTTTTGTCTCCAAATAATAGGACACATTATGTAAAGAATATGTCCATACCTAAATCAATTTTGACGTTTTTTTTTCTCAGATGGTTTCGTGAATGATACGATCCTTCTTCCAATAGTTGACTTGGGCAACTCAAGTATACCTTCCAGGAATCTTCAATTGGGAGTTTGTATTGCCCCCTACACAACCGTACATTCTATGCCTCGTGGTCACTACTGTGTTATAGTGGAGATGGCCAAATGTCCAGAGAAACTCAATAACAGTGAGTCTCTTGATCTACTATGTTTGATAGAAATCAGTTAATCGTGATCAGCCGCCCGAATCTCTTAACAATTGCACTCTGTTGTTACTCCCAGATTGGTGGAATACATTTTTGCTCCAATCGATGGTTTTTGGTATCACTCGGAGAACTATTTACCACATACATTTGAACCAGAGAAAGGTATGTTGATCCGTAATCGATTCTCTTTACGATCATGAGTCGACTCCGAGTTTACCACAAACATGTGAGCCAGAGAAAAGTCTGTTGGTCCTTAATCGACTCTCTTAATTTACGAACAAGACTCGATTCCGGGTTATCCATGCTGTGGGGAATAAGAAACGCAGGTTAATCTTCCAAACTAATTTCTCAAATTTCCTTAAGAGTATACGTGATAATGTCTTTGCAGCATTGAAAAGTTCACGAATGATAATCATACTTATAAAATATCGTGAAATTGCCCTTACTTATTAAATGAATGTTGATGAATAAGAGAGTATCCTCTTGAACCAGAAAATGAAATCGAGAGAAAAAAAATCACTTATATCGGTTGTGCCCGCCGCGTGCTGCTGTGGCTGCCCGGATCCGCCGATGCATGGAATTACTTAGGGCAGTTATTATCCTCATTGGCACGTTATTTCCTTCTTTCCATCCCACATATGTTATTATATGGGCGAAACATCTAGGCCGTAAGGGGGGTCGATCTAGAGGAATGATGTTCTTTGCAGTAAACAGACCTATGTAAACTCGTGCGACATGGAGCATAGCCATATCATCTTTGTAAACTCGTGCGACATGGAGCATAGCCATATCATCTTTGTAAACTCGTGCGACATGGAGCAAAGCCATATCATCTTTGTAAACTCGTGCGGCATGGAGCATAGTCATATCATCTTTGTAAACTCGTGCGGCATGGAGCATAGCCATATCATGCTGGACCGTCAGGTTATGCCGCTGGACGAATGGTACAACGCATGGTCTTATGCCCTGCTGATGTCACACTACGATGCGATAGAACTAACAGCAACTGATCATAACTCAGCGCTTATGTCACAAAACACCGCGCTCATCAGAAGCCAGACGCAACTTACTGGAACTATTTAATCTCAGTCGTAAGAGCGCTTATGTCGCTTGCGATTACAAGAAACCAGTCGCGATCAGTTCCAACTGATTGTAGAAAGTAGAACATGCGCGACTATCTGGAACTGCTGATAGACGTAGCAGAGACGTAGGCGCGCTTATGTCACATTCAAAGCTACGACTGACCAATTGCCGTCGATCGGCAATTGGTCCACTGGAACTAATCAGAACTAGTTCTCACTCGACGAAACTGCGACATAAGCCAGGCTAAATGATCTCATCCCTTTGTTGGACTGCTATCAAATACGCTCGGACCAATATAACAGTTGTATTCAGCCCATGGGATACATGTGCAGCAAGACTGAGTCGCTCCCTTTCACTGTTGGCGACTCCGACAGTCAGTGACATTGTACACAATGAACATACATTGCTATGTAGAAATCCTATAACGTTTGTACATTTGCCACACTGCGTTTGACTTTCTCTGTCCCTTCAGTATATTTTGAACATGCGACAGTATAATCAGATGGGATTTTGAAATATAGAAAAAGACGTTAAGGAAAACAACCGTCGAAAAACGCAAACACTAACAAGAAGGCCAATTATACTAATCGATATTATCCACTCCACTATGCATATATAGCCATATAAGGGAATGTTTTTCGGCCATGTTTTTTTAAAGAACCGAAATTATTTCACTGAATTTAGTAGAGGATCACCCAAATGAACATTTCTATAAAATAATTGTTAAATTGAGCCAAAAGTTTCTTAACTGAGAACAAAGTGCGGCACCGTGCGTCGTTCTTCCCCAGCGTCTCCTTTTTGTTCCAAGTAACCTATCATAAACCTGATCTTCTTTTTAGTTTCTAAACATGCACACACGCATATATCTGCATATTCACTGTATTTCTGCTGTGTTTTTTAAATTATTTCAGGTACAGTCTTCATGTTTACGAACGGTAGCGATGGAACTGTTGCTAACATGACTTTATGTTGCGCAACCAATGGAGACAAAAACGTGCATGTTTACGTACCTTGGTCTGGTCCTTTTTATTTAATACCCTTTTTCGGACAGTGTCAAAATGTAAGTATCTCTATCAATACAAAACATGGCTTCCAAATGTTTTTTATTCTGGAGCCCGACACACGGATTCGACTTTAATGACGATATTATAGTAACGATAAAGTGTATTGCCCTGCATTTAGAAGTAGGGCCTATATTGCAAGACATTGGCCACACATGTACAATGTCCGATTTTCGGCAATAGTTGGTGGGATATTCGCGGGTGGTTGGAGGGAGCTTTATGTTGCCCGGGTGCTCTGAGAGCTAAGGGACAACACGATGCCGATCTGTGTCTGACGTCTAGCATTGTAAACTTGCACACTTTGTCTTATTGCACCATGTATTATGCACTGTTATTGTCTTGTATCTTGTCAGTGTTTGTTGCCAGTGGCGTCGAGGGTGGTTTCCTTCACCCATTTGTCTGGCATGCCACCATTTAAGTGAAATAACCTTAAGTTCGGCGTAACACCCTAATCAAACAAACAAACACATATTTGAAAAGTATGTATGCGAACGTGGTTCCTTCATTCGCGGTTACGACTTCCTATAATCCATCCAAAATACATTGAAAGCATGTATATTCGAACGTGGTTCCTTTATTCGCTATTATGACTTCCTATAATCTATCCAAAAAACTTAAAAAGCATGTATTCGAACGTGGTTCCTTCATTCGCGGTTATGACTTCCTATAATCCATCCAAAATACGTTGACAGCATGTATTCGAACGTGGTTCCTTTTAATCGCGGCTACGACTTCCTATATTCCATTTAAAATACTTTAAAAGCATGTATTCGAACGTGGTTCCTTCATTCGCGGTTACGACTTCCTGTAATCCATCCAAAATACTTTGAAAGCATGTATTCGAACGAGGTTCCTTCATTCGCTGTTATGACTTCCAATAATCCATCCAAATACTTTGAAAGCATGTATTCGAACGAGGTTCTTTTATTCGCTGTTATGACTTCCTATAATTCATCCAAAATACTTTGAACATAGCCTATTATAAGATGTCGTTTAGAAGTTGGGGTGGATATTATAGCCTATTATAAGATGTCGTTTAGAAGTTGGGGTGGATATTAACCGCTCTAACTTCCGTATGGATGAGAACTGCCTAAATATCGGTTACAATATGAACTTCAAAACCATCTCTAGTATGAGATTAGAAATGCTGTAACCAATATAAGAATACTAACTTCTAAACTGTTTAATATATTGGTTACAATATCAGACGCCAATGGAACTCAAATATTCCAAAAGCATGTATGCGAATGTGCGGCCTACATTCGCGTACACGACTTCCTATTGTAACGAATATACGAAGAAGTTGGCATCCATACGAAAATCAGTTTGTTAATATTTTGAACATGTTTAAAACCTTGCTATTAGCTGCAAGACAAGAAACCTTGCCCTATTTGCTGCCAGGTGAGACAATGATTTTACCACGGGTACATTCAAACATTCCACGAGTCTCCTATGATATCGGAGAGGAATAACTGGCTTGCAGGACACCGGACATAAAAGTCAAACGTGTGCATGTCGTCTATATATTAAGTAGCCCTACTTTCATTTTCGGAAATTCTACTGTTTTTATTCCCCCCCCCCCCCGAACGTTTGTATTTTCTTTTAAAATAGCCTACAATATATAAAGTACAAAAACGAACAACGACCAAAATCCAAAGCAACAAAATAATAGAATTTTAAAAACTAGATGACTGTTATTACAATTTATATTGTTTCAGGTACATAGTTACGCTGGCAAGAGAGATGACCTTGTTTTACTCGCACCGGAGAACACGCAGATTGTAATACCGAGTCCATCTTCAAACCAGCACGGAATTCAGTTCAGTTCAGGACAGGTTAACATAACACTATGCTATTACGAAAACACTACTAAAGGTAGAATGCCTTTTCTATTAACCTGCTGAATTCGACTGTTTTATGTAGCCAATGGATAGCTAATTTCAAATCAATTCTACTGCAAAAATACTAGAAACTTTGTAGATAGCCAAAACGTTCGCTCTTCTCTGTTAAACATACATATTAAACTTCCGAAAATCAAGGATAAATTTTATTTAATTTAAAATGTAAGGATTTAATATCACAAAACGATTAAATAAAAGGCAGTGTAAAGTGTGGATCGTGAAACAATGGGTTTACCGTCAACTGGACATTTCACAGTCCAACTGTTGTGACCTGAAAGTAGACACAAACTACTCCGAAGATGTTAGGTTTTGTTGCCGCTCTACCTTGAAAATGAAAGAAAGCTTAAAGTACAAAATCCGGATCGATTAAATGATAAATCTCCTTCGATTCATTTTTTTAATCTCATTCTTCCGTCTATGGGAAATTAAGGGGTCTTCGTCTGTCCGTCGGTCTTTAACAGTTTGTAGCCATATTTTTGTGTAATGAACTCTTACATCATTTCTCCAGTTCCTTTCACAATTTCCATATGTGTTGAAGACTAAGCGATTGACCAATAGATGCGGACAGACGGACGGACAGACAGACGGACGGACAGACAGACTGACGTTTGTTTTTTTCCTAGCGTTACCTAATACTATCGTGTCATGTTTAGTGTAATCAGGCTGTTTTATTTAACAAATTGCTTTACACTTAACATATATTAAAATATGTAAATGGTCAAAACATTATAAAAAACATGTTTGGTTTCCTTGTACTTTTTGAGTAATGGCGTTCGAGAACTGCTTTGTTTCATTTCAACAAATATGTCCTTGACGAATCAAAAGGTTACTTTAACAATTGTTTATGAATTATCTCAGCGGAGACAGAGACATATTGTTGTCTGACCCCGACGAAATATGCCATTTTGATGAGTTCCTGCATGGGTCATATGGATTCCTGTTATTCTTAAGTTTTGTCATTACTTGCAGACATCCCGAACTTGTACAATGGACTTATCATTGGTAAGGGACAATGTTGTAGCTTCATGAACAATTTCTTGTATGCTTTATTGCTGTTTTATCTTCTTGGGACCCTATTGTTTCGATTCTCCATGGTGGTGCAAACTACACTTTGTCCGCGTGTTTTCACATTCTACTGAAGCTCATCATATATTTGTGTGTATTCCTGCTGCAATTAATGACTGTGTATTAATACTTTTTTAACGTTAAATTGATGTGGTGTTTCTATATGTTTTTGTACCTGTGCCAGTCAATTACGTGTCGGGCGTAGGTCTTGAGGTTTTCCTTGTTCAAGACAATTTATTCGTATAATGATGTGACTCATTACGTAGTGGAGAACCCGGTCAAAACCCATTTCAACATTTGGCTGATATAAAAATAAAAAAAAAAATTACAAACTTTGAACAGTATGACACAAATTTAACATGCAGTAACGTTGTGAAATAAACTGTGCTGGCACTACATTAAACTCATGTCCATACATATGTTAGAATTCGTGAAGCATTCTATCGTGAGCCTCCGTAGCTCAGTCGGGTTGTCGGGTTCGAATCCCGGTGGAGGCAAGCAATTAGTTATCTCTACATTTATAAAAAAAATATATATATAGGGGAGAATGTCGTTTTGTATAAGTAGGATATCCTGTGTTTGTAATTTGTGTACAATTTCCATTACAGGTGGCTCTGTTACGGTAACCCTGATCTTGATACCCACTATCTGTGTGTGTCACTGCAGGAGACGCCGTCTCAGGCGGAGACGATCAAAACTTCAGACCGTCACATCGGTGACTTCATCATCTATTAATCTGGTCTCACATGACATGATACAAAGAAAACTTGATGACCAACGTGAGCAATTTAGCTAAACTATTGATAAAGTCTTTCTTAAAAAATAGCCGGCAAAACTGAGCAGACATATAACATCCGAATCGGCTATATAGCCGGTTTTATGTATGAAAATGGAACAAAAACTGTAGGAAAAATATATCAGCTTGATCACAATAAACATATTGAAAAAGAAACGTAAATAGAACACTGTTTGGATTTAAGTACGATGTGTTTATAAACAAAATTAAAACGTCACCCTATAAAACAATTACTCCACCAATCAACTAAACACTGAAGCTGTCCATCAAGTGGCTTAAAAACGATATCTGTAATGAGATTGAATAGGTGTAACCAATATATGAAGAAGATAACATCCATACAGGAGGTTGTGTTGGTAATAAGTGGTTAATGGCTGCATCGGTCTACTCAATGGGTCTTATATTTACTTTCATTTTAGAAGACGTTGTCACGAAGGCGAACCAAGCTCTTGATATAGGGACTATTCTTAAATTGGTCTTAGATCCCGAGTCGCAGTTCAAAGTCTACAACATTCTGCTTCCTCCTGATAAAATAGAAATCCAGGACGAGATAGGAAAAGGTATGCATATATGAAAAGGACAAAACATTATTTTCAAATCCACATTAAAATCCATAAAAGCGAAAGTTATGTAAAACGATAACACAAGGAAAGCAAGAAACAGATGTAAAAAAAACACCGGTGGCAACAGTGAGAGGGGCTGAATATTAAAAAAAAAACACATTTTCATTTTTAGAAATAACCTGCTAATAGTCCTCACCTGCTTTACTACATGTGAATAGTTATTACCTTCCCTCGACATGTACAGATGATATCCATAACAACTCAAGATTAAGATCCAATCAAAAAATGTCTCCGAGAGTTTATCAACATGAGATGATATATCGTTTTTTTTAAATAATCGTCATCCCTGTGCCAGTGCGATTAATCTTTAGAAATATATACAAAAAATAAATAAATCAGTTTAAAATACCCATGACACGTCGCTAAAAGTAATAAAAACAATTGTTATCCGAATAATATTGTGTGTATTGTCAACCATATGGTTAATGCGTCAGATGTCTTTAAAACGGCCTTAAATATCGACCGAATAACTAGGAAAATCTTGACTTGAAGGTGCATTCGGAACAGTCTACGTGGGTCGTTATAGGCCTGACGATAACCCGATGAACTGCAAAGAAGTGGCTATTAAGACGTTGAAAGGTAAGAGAAAAGTTATACTTAAGAGACAGACAATTCGATAGTTTGGCGCCTTCTTCAAAAAAAGTAAAATCGTTGATTTCATGAATCTTGGACATAAACAATCCGGCTGCTCAAAGCGGCATTAACTTTAAACTCCTGTTGCACGACGTCGCGTCACAAAAGAGTTTCTTTGTGACGTTATGAAAGTTACCCTGGTTTATCTTTTGAACAACCCAGCCCAAACCTTCAGAATGTTCGTGTTAAACGAGGAGAAAACAAAACAAAATAAAGTCATCTCTAAATGATTGACCATACCAAAGTGTTGAAAAAAACCGGTAATAAATATTTATTTGTAATTCCTAGTTTACCGCTGAATGTCTTCAAAAGGAGATTCTATGGTGGATTGTTAATTCCAAATTACTTTTCGTAACGTTACTGGACATTAAACAAATATGTATTAAAATGTTCAGGATCCGGTTGTTCAAAGCTCCGTTAATTTAACGGCCTGTAAGATGACTTTGCGTAACAATTAATTTCTATTATAGCGTGACGTCAATTTCTTTGTGACGCTGTGTCATCTAACAGGCAGTTAGGCTAACAGAGCTTTGAACAACCGACCCCAGGGGCCGGCTGTTCAAAGCGCTATTAAATTTAATCCTGGATTAGCTTACGTCACGTCATTGTAACGGTCTATCTCTAAGCCTGGATTAGTGATTTATTCCGCTATTAGCTACTAATCTTGGTTTTCAGCAACCCGGCCCAGCACAGTAGACCTAATGTACTGTAACGTTACCCTCTACATTTCGTTTTTGCTTGGTTTGAATTTGGATTGATTTGGATTTCTATGACAGAAATGTTTTAATGAAACATGACGTAACAAATCACACCTTTTTTTTTCTTCGTTTACGTGATATTTAGCGGAAAACTAGGAATAACATATATTTAAAGAACTTGATTTGCTCCATCATATGAAGATTAAAGGGAAATTTGCTGTAGCCCTTAGGTTATATGATTGAACATTGACCTGGTAACACTGTCGTCGCGTGTTTAACATGACTTTTTTTCTCGCTTTGTTTGAAATGTTGAATTGTAAAAGAATATTATGTACCTCGCTTTCTCATAATCTACAGATACTTGTGTATATCCTGAAATAAGTAATTTCATGGAAGAAGCTATCTTGATGGTGGAGTTCCATCATATCAATGTTTTATCACTTATTGGAGTTTGTATCAAAGCGGAAACGGATATCCCGATGATAGTGCTACCACACATGCGTCACGGAGACCTACAGACTTTCTGCCGGAAGTTCCGGTATGACGACAACATAAAAGATACGGTAAATTATAATGCTTTGTTCTACTGAAATGGTTGTACTTTTTATGAATAAAGAAGTAAAAGTTTGATTTTTTTCTGAAAGGTAACTGAAAGGTTAGCAGTATGTTACTGCACAGTACTTCCTGTTACAGGACAGCACAGTACTGGACGGTGAAAGTTTGGTTGTGCACCAAACAAAAACTCCCCTAAGACGAAGCACAAATTGTGATGGTCTTCTCTCTGACGGGTCTAAGTCGCGTTGAAATAAAAACAAAATCGTATCTATACGTTTTTGCAAACGTGTAGTGATGAAAGTAGGCACATACACTCTCAAGGCGTGACGCTACACATTTTATTTCATACGGGTCGACAGATATTTTTACGCAATTTTTTTCTTCTTGTCATCATTGTCACTTGAGTATTAAAAGTACCACTGATTATCATGCCTCTGATGTAATAACACTCCTTGGCAGACATTATAGCTTTGAACTCTTATACAAGGTTCAATAGTTTGATTTTTAGTTTGGCCCCATGAAAAAGGTTATGTAACAAGGTGCTAAAAGTTACGTATAAGGGGCGAAAAGTTATGTACAGGGGCCCAAAGGTAGGTATAAGGGGCCAAAAGTTATGTACAGTGGCCAAAAGTTTTGTATAAGGGCACAAAAGTTATGTACAGGGGACAAAAGTTAGGTATAAGGGGACAAAAGTTATGTACAGGGCCCCACAAGTTAGGTATATGGCCCCAAAAGTTATGTAAAGGGGGTGAAAATGTATGTACAAAGGGTCAAAATTTTTGTATAAGGGGCCAAAGTTATGCACAGGGACCAAAAGTTATGTATAAGGGGCCAAAAGTTATGTACTCAAGTGACAATGATAACAAGAAAAAAAAAACTGAACATCAAAAAATATAAAATAAAAAAAAACCTGGTGAAGTTAGTTAAATATTTGTTAGATTACATTCTGCCCCAGTCCGTGACAACTAACATGTTTACAAAATAACAAACTTGTGGACCAAAACAGGCCGAGGATTTAGTTGCGAAAGCCTTAGTCAATTGTTTGTTTTGAACGGTAACCATGCCGACTGCCATAACAAGGAAACAACATATCTTTGTAAATTTGAACAGAAAATTCTAATTGTGAAGTTGTCAAGATCATTGCACTTTATTACTGGGTAAATAAACTTAGTTTTTGTTAAATTTTTGTGAAAAGATAATATTGGAGACCTTATAATCATACTGTTATTTGCTAACCACCATTAGAAAAAAAGTATAACTCCCCAGCCCTGAGAAACAGTTACCCCAGCTTACCCTTTACGAGCCAGACTGACTCTAAATCATGCATTGAAATCTGAAAATAGCAAGATTTTAATGTACCCGTACCCGGCTATAGGGGATCTAACAATATAAATTACGGCGTAAAACTCCAATCAAACAAACAAACAATCTAACAATATATCAGACTATCACAAAACATGTAGTTCATTGCTCAATAGTGAATCGTTGGGAGTTATCAATAATCTATCAATATGAATAGTCTGTCGCCAACTTTCCCATTAGGTGTTCTAAAAATGAGTAACTTTCGCAATAGGTGTTCTAAAAATGAGTAACTTTCGCAAAAGTTGTCGCCGAATATCCCATTAGTTGTTCTAAAAATGAGTAACTTTCTCAATAGTTCTAAAAATGAGTAACTTTCGCAATAGGTGTTCTAAAAATGAGTAACTTTTGCAAAAGTTGTTCTGAAAATGAGTAACTTTCGCAATAGTTGTCGCCGACTATCCCATTAGTTGTTCTAAAAATGAGTAACTTTCGCAATAGTTGTTCTAAAAATTAGTAACTTTCGCAATAGGTGTTCTAAAAATGAGTAACTTTCGCAATAGTTGTCGTCGACTATCCCATTAGTTGTTCTAAAAATGAGTAACTATCGCAACATTTGTTCTGAAAATGAGCAACTTTTGCAATAGTTGTTCTGAAAATGAGTAACTTTCGCAGTAGTTGTCGCCAACTATCCCATTAGCTGTTCTAAAAATGAGTAACTTTAGCAATAGTTGTTCTAAAAATGAGTAGCCTTTGCAATAGTTCTGAACATGAGTAATTTTTGCAATAGTTCTTCTGAAAATGAGTAACTTTTGCAATAGTTCTTCTGAAAATGAGTAACTTTTGCAATAGTTCTTCTGAAAATGTGTAATCATTACAATGGTTGGTCCAAATATCAATGGTTTCAATGCAGTAGTTAAAAGTTTTCCACACAAAAAATTATGTTGAAGCTCAAAATCACCAACCACATTAATATAATGTAGTTGTTTAAAAAATGAATAAGCGTATGTGTATCATAATAGTTTATCCAACTATCGATAGTTTGAATAAGTCACACTAGCTAGGGCCAGTGATTAATGTATACTGGATAACTTTAAAAGAGTGATTTCAAACTCAGTTGTATAACAAAAAAACTTTCTTGAAAAACCCTCTAATGCAGAGTTTGTTTGATTAGGTTTTTATGTTGTACTTGTGGTTATTTCACTCAGATGACGTCGTGCCAGCTCAGTGGTTGAAGGAGAAGACAAGCACAGGACATAAAATATGATGCAATTAGATAAAGTGTGCAAGACACCATAACAAATCTGCTTCATGATGTCCCGTGGGTGGTTGTAGGGAGCTTCCTGTTGCCCTGGTGTTCTCAGAGCTAAGGGGCAACACGAAACCAATCTGTTTGTGGTGACCTGTGGTTGCCTTCTATCTTGTCATTGTTGTTGCCAGTGGCGTCAGGGGTGGTTTCCTTCACCCAGTGGGCTGGCACACCGTCGTATAAGTGATATAACCTTAAGTATGGCGTAAAACCCCAATCAAACACAGAATCATATCTCTTAGCTCAGAGAGCGCCAGGGCAGAGGAAGTTCCGACCGAGCAACTGTGTATATTGCACAGTTTATTAGTTACTAATAAAAGTCTGATACGGCTATTGACTATTCACTTTGGTGGGTGGCTTTGTCAGTGGTGTTTAAACTCAATGATTGGTTACGCTTGATCAGCTCTGATAAATCATATAATACACACTGTCAACAAGGTCGCCACTTACAAACCTTAACTTATGAATATCATGGTATAATTTGTTCATAAGCACACAAGTTTAGGCCTCTCACTTTATTCTCGACTGTACTTGTATATAATTGTTCCTCTTGTAAATAAAAAGGTCTGCTGTAGATCCGAATTCCAGATCATTTTAAATTTCATAGCCATGTGGAAGCATGGCCAAAGCAAATATTTTGAGCTACATGTACAAGCCATGTGATCTGGTGGATTTTCCCCCCAAGTTTGAGCCTGAGTTTGCGAGTTGTCTTCCAAATAACATTTCAGAAGTTCCTACTTTCAGCACACTGTGAAAAACACTAAACTTGATACCTTGCTCTGAAAAATACAGACAATAAACCATTAACACAACTATTTTAACTTTTCAACAAAGAGAAAAGCTTGTCTTTATCTTGTCTTTAGTCCACAGGGGGAATTGTTTGGGGATGCTAGTCCACAGGGAATTGCTCTTTTTGTTTTGGGGGGGGGGGGGACGACACAGTCCACACCGAAGCAAAAGATAAAGAAAACCCTGTATGAAATGGGGGCTTTTTTATGAAAAACTAAATGTACATCTTATCACAAGACTGATCCAAAGTCTACTGTACATACAAAAAAACGACATTCTTGGGTAGCTTACCGTTAGACTTCTTGAGTTATGACACTCTTGGGTAGCTTACCGTTAGATCCTTTGAGTTGACACTCTTGGGTAGCTTACCATTAGATCTCTTGAGTTGACACTCTTGGGTAGCTTACCCCTAGAACTCTCATGAGTTATGACATTCTTGGGTGGCTTACCGTTAGATCTCTTGAGCTATGACATTCTTGGGTAGCTTACCCCAAGATCTCTTGAGTTATGACATTCTTGGGTAGCTTACCGTTAGCTCTCTTGAGTTATGACATTCTTGGGTAGCTTACCCCTAGATCTCTTGAGTTATGACATTCTTGGGTAGCTTACCGTTAGATCTCTTGAGTTATGACATTCTTGGGTAGCTTACCCCTAGATCTCTTGAGTTATGACATTCTTGGGTAGCTTACCCCTAGATCTCTTGAGTTATGACACTCTTGGGTAGCTTACCGTTAGATCTCTTGAGTTATGACATTCTTGGGTAGCTTATCGTTAGATCCCTTGAGTTGACACTCTTGGGTAGCTTACCGTTAGATCCCTTGAGTTGACACTCTTGGGTAGCTTACCCTTAGATCCCTTGAGTTGACATTCTTGGGTAGCTTACCGTTAGATCTCTTGAGTTATGACATTCTTGACTAGCTTACCATTATATCCCTTGAGTTGACATTCTTGGGTAGCTTACCCCTAGATCTCTTGAGTTATGACAGTCTTGGGTAGCTTACCTCTAGATCTCTTGAGTTATGACATTCTAGGGTAGCTTACCGTTAGATCTCTTGAGTTATCTAGATGAAGATAAACCATCTTAGGCTGTGTCCTCAGTCCACATGTTATTGTTATCATCTTTGTCTTGTTTCTATCCTCATCTCCACTCTCCCAAAATGTCTCTGTTGAATTATCTAAAAGAAAAAACACACAATATACATTCAAATAGATACATTACCAAGATATTTACCAAATTTAAATGGCATTTATAAGCTGGGGATGATATCAACAGTTATAATTTCATGTGGATAACAAATTCTTCAAATAAAGATTACTTTAAAACAATATCTAAAATGATATTGAAAGGTCCTCCCCAATAAATGGTGTCAGCCATACAAATGTTTCTAATCTTCTTAATATAGTCATGTGATATTCACTTTTGGTCAAACCTTCCTAATCATCTAACCAACTACATTCATTATCTACCAGCATGACCATTCGACCAACCCCAAATAACCCAAAGTACAGAGATGGGTTGCACTAACAGGGTTAAGTTCTGCAGGAATAAAACAACTGTAGTGTATTTATTTACTAGTATCTGTTACATATCTACAAAATGACTATTACCTGAGAGACTGGCTACCATGGCTTGTCTACTGGATGCTTTCACGTCAGCTGTTGATGTTAGGTCTTTAAGACAGGTCACTTTCGCAGTCGTCTAAAACATCATACAGAAATATACATCTTGAAAACGACAACTTGAAAACAACAAAGATATATAAATCATCTAAAAGAAGAGCTATATAATTAGTTTATTACAAATCTATTTCCAACTTGATGAGCTCCCAAAATAGTTTCAATAACAAACTTTGTTGTCAGTAGATGTGCTTCAAAACTGTCTAGCAAGTCCCCTTAATATGCAGCATTTGTCTAGGGTTTCCTCAATATGAACATGTATATATTTTTTTAATTTTATTATTATTAACCTTCAGTGGCCACGATTTTACACAGCCTCTACAATGCCATGTGGTCGGCAATGAGACTTCTTGTCATAAATATACATTGTTGTAAATGTTGCAGAACAAAACAATTATGATATCAGTTTTAGGTTATACTATTACATTCACAGAGTGAATTCCCCTTACCCAGCAGCTGTCTACTGTTTACATTTACAGAGTGAAGTCCCCTTACCCAGCAGCTGTCCACTGTTTACATTTACAGAGTGAAGTCCCCTTACCCAGCAGCTGTTTAGTGTTTACATTTACAGAGTGAAGTCCTCTTACCCAGCAGCTGTCTAGCGTTTCCTCAACCTCCTCATCTGACTTGGTGAGAATACGGCTTATGTTACTGAACACATGACTTTCGTGAAGGAACTGGTGGTCTGACTGACGAAACTTCAAACAATAACATCGGACTGCCATTTGCTGCAAGTAAACACAACATATCATATAAAAAGCAACCCTATAGACAGTTTTCATAATTTAAATATTTAAAAAAAATATATACTGTAATATGAGTCCTGTCATTTCTTTTTAATATATAAGAGAACGGAACAACTGGTGTTTCACGCTGTACTTAATGTTATTTCGCTTATATGGTGGAGGTGTACTCCAACAGTAAATGGTCACACTAACACAACCATAAAATGTGAAGTGTGTTGCTCTGTTGGAAAAATAATGTTCCTCCAGTGCTCAGTAAAGCCAGAACTTCAAACAAGCTGCCCTTAGCCAGAGGGCAGTACTACATGTATAATGAAAAAGTCGTACAAGATAGCCTTTTCTATTGAGATCTTATTAAATAACATGGTTAGATGATGGTGTTTACCTGTAGAGATGAGCCTGGGAGAAGGTGCATCATAACATCAGCTATTGTTTGTAAGAGGTTATGGAAGGTTGGCTGTAATGGATGAGCGGCCTTCCCAGCTATAGTTATGTCAAACAAGGGATGCTCACACACACGGATGTCTTTATCCTGTAAAACATATAGAGATATCAAACCATGTCAATATGTATCTTATGTTAAAAATAGATAAGTTCTTCCAGTCATAGTAATATATATTGTGTGTTTGATTGGTGTTTTACGCCATACACAAGGTTACATAGTAATATTATATATATGTACAAATTGTAAATGTACAAGTAAAAATTGCAAGCCCTCGTCATGATTGGAACCCATGACTTCTGGCTATTACAACAAATTAGAAACATGTTCTAAGGGATATAACAAGCTAAATAGAGCTTTATTCCCCCCAATGTGTTTGTTATATTAGTGAATAAATCAAATCAAAATCATATCAAATCAAAAAAA
>JAUELC010283143.1:3174-16162 GCA_031471745.1 Cryptochiton stelleri
CTTATTTAGAACAGATACTAGTAAAAGACTCTCTTATTTAGAACAGATACTAGTAAAAGACTCTCTTATTTAGAACAGATACTAGTAAAAGACTCTCTTATTTAGAACAAATACTAGAAGAATGCCGGTAATCTGCGAGGTCCAGGTGCCCGGTATTTACTGCTGGTGATTTGCTGCCTAACTGGGATCGATCCGTGCTTTCTACTATGTATTTTTAATCATATTATCACGACCACCCAAGGACAGATTATTGATCAAAAGAGAAAGTCTGCTATTCCCTTATATGAGTGATAGGCCTGTTAAGACACAGAGGTAATCATTTAGTCGGGCGATTTGTAAAAAATACGATAGTTAAGCGAAACCGTTTCCTCTTGTTTATCCAGTTCTGAAAGTCAGGTCTATAACGTAGCGGTACCCGACAAGATGATGGTTAAACCACTCGTTATGTTAAACTGGATATAAATGTGCGTTGGAATTTAAGGGATTGGGTTTATTGCACATCGGCATAGTTGTTCAACTAGCTAGATATTTTGAAAATCTGCCTCTTTTCCCTGCAGTTGAACAGGGTTTTGTATGTAGCCCAAATCAAATCAGCATGTAATGTCTGCGGTAGGAGAGCTTCAGAATGGGTTCATACCATATATACTGTTTGCTTTGACTATTAAGGGTGTAAAATAATTTGTCTAACTTTTTGCTTAGACAAGTTGTATGTTGTACAGAAATCTATCGTCTTTCGAGTCATGCCGGGCACAAACTCTCTGGCCGTAAATACAGTAACGTTACGGGATATCAGTCATCATGAGAAGTAAACAATATAATAATCTGTTTTCCTTCTTTAAATTGTTGCACACCGTGTCAGTTTGTCTCTTCAATTTGTATCAAGACTCAAACTAGAATGCAATTTGAGGAAGCGGCATGCGGTTTACTGTAAAAAGTGTTAAGACGATTCCTTATCTCCAGAAGCGGCTGCGGTTGTCTACACGGATGCAGAAAATCGAATCACGATTCATCCGGGGTCTATGATATACCCATCCCCAGTCACAAGTCATTCACGTGGATACCCAATCCTGTGGGATAGTTCTCATCAATATATTGGCTTTGTATTTTGTGGACAATTAAACCGTTGTCAACAGATTTGTACTTTTCTTGACAAAAATATATAACCTTTATAAAAGCCTTTATGTTTTTCTTTGGACGGAAATAACGTCTAATTTTTAGAACAGTTATATTCCGTCTATTTGCCGCAATGTTTCCTTCAAGTCACTTGCCAAATCTCTATTCCGAATCCTTTTGTTCCCGGGAGCAAATGACGGGGAAAACTGTTAACAAATACCAGACCAGACGATTAATATTTGATAACTTTTCAACTCAACCGAGAATACCGTAAGCCATATTGTTGATAGCATAATGATTTGCAAGACCTCAGATTTCTTTTACTGGTTATCTAGTTTTTCATATTGACCGTTGTGTAATCGTATAGATATCTCACAATTCTTCTCATCTGTGTATAGTTATTGCCATTAAGCAGTGACTTAGATATGGCGCCTATTGGTTTTACAGTCTAGCTAATATTGCACAAATATCCAGCTTGTTTTTACCTCGTGTGCATGTAGCCTACGCTTCGCATGCGCCTCACGCAGTTTAAGATTGACTCGCGTCCTTCTTCTGATTGCGGTTCTTCTGGGTTCTTAGTTAAAAATACTATTTCTCAGCAGTCTCTAAATGGAATCGAATCGAACTTCGATTTTTGGTTGATGGTGGGCCATGATGTGTGTCTCAATTGTCGAAATTGTTCGTATGTGCTAACTTGATATTTATTTCTTTCCTATGAGCGGTCGGTTGGAGCGCGCTTCATGTTTCCCTGTTGCTCTCAGAGCTAAGGGGCAACACGAAACCGATTTGTCGTCGCGAATCCACGACAATTGCTCCAGCGACAATTGCTCCGACGATTCAAACACGACTGATTGAATGAATCAACCACTGGATCGCTCCTGTGTCAACTAGAGAATTGCTTTAGGGACTAATTTGTATCAGATTGTGTTTTCTTTCTATTTTCACTGACATTGGTGGCAAATCTGCTTTCTTGAAATCGTTGCTGTGTCGTGTACTTTAAATAGACTAGATTATGATGCATTAGGGTTTTGTTATTTTCAACTTTGTTGTGGTTATCACTAAAAGACAGTACAACGTGTCATTCCCCAAAAAATGTTACTATACTTTTGCATTCCCTAGTCCCAACCTAACAATAATGTCTAAATATTTGTCATTTGACGTCACTTTCCAGTATTGTAGACCCTAAAAGTGGTAGGAATTCGTTTAGTATTAATCTGTCACAGAAATTCCCGGTTTAAAATCTTGCAAGTTCCACAAATCCAAATTATTTTATTTAATTTGAAAAAATGACGAGTGTAGTCTGAAAGAAATGAACTCAATTGTCCGTCACTCGTTATGAACTGTTGTTATCCACAGTAAATTACATATAATTGGATCCATGCCAAATAATACTTTCTGTTCCAGAAACAGACTGGAAATAAATGACCATTAAATCTACATTGCAGCGGTTTAGATCGGCAATACTGGTAGGTGTACTGTTTTTTCCTGCTTGTCGTAGGGGTTAATGTCATTTCCTCTCCATAACCCCCCCCCCCCTCCCCTGCAGAATATATTTAAGCAGAATAATACTTTCGGTGCGTAAAGCAGAGGGGAAATAAATGACCATCAAATCAACCTTTTAGCATCAGATCTGTAATGGTTTTTGTGACCTTCAATTCAGGTCAAGGTCATTACTAGTTCCTCAGTAGTTATCAGAACACTTGAAAAGAACCAATCAGGAAACTAGATAGGTTGTTAGTTTCTTTCTTTGATTGTGGTTTTTCGTTGAAATCACCCTTGGAATCACTTGCAAGAAACAAGACAAACATTACAAGATGCAATACAATCACAGGGAGCAAAACATGATAAGACAAAGTGTACAGATTTATAGTGCTAGGCGCCTCAACAGATCGGCTTCGTGTTACCCCTTATCTCAGAGATCCCCCGGGCACAGCGAGCTACCACCAACCCCCGCGGAAACTAGACGGAGAACAGCTGGGGAAGTGAATTAACGGTCTAAAAAACTTAAAATTGGTAAGACTTGTTGACTGGAAACGAATGGTGCGGCTGTGAATAAATCAATAGTTTTAGCCACATTGTGTATGTCATGTATGTTATGAACAATTGGTGTTACGGATGCATTGATATTTCGGTAATACGTCATTTCCGCCTACAGCAAATATTCATGTCTTAGCCACTATCGACTCTTGTCATTTTGGATATGAAGACAATAGAGATAAATTGGTTATATATGTACATAAACATGTCTCTCTTCAAAGTAGCAGACAGACGAACAAATCGATCCCTTCAGTCAGTCCTAACATTACCAGCCCAATCTGCATTGAATGTCTAAATTCATCACCACAGAAATTGTGTATAAATTCTTCATGTCTTGAAGACAATATTTATCTTAAATCCTGAAAACAATCTCTCTTAAGATTCTTCTTTCATCGCCACATTATATTATGTATTCGTCCAACCTTCGTCTGTTCACATCGCCTTATCTTCCGTAACCTGCTAGGGGTTTTTATGCCGTACTTAGGGTCATTTCACGCACCCGAAGGCGCGTCAGCCCAATCTGTTATGGAATTCTCCCTCTGTGTCACTGTTACCAAACAATGGAAAGATACGAGACAAACTCAGAACGCAAAACACGGTGCTGTAAGACAAACTTTGCAAATTTACAGTGATAGATGCAACAACAGCTTGGGTTCGTCTTGACTTAGCTCAGAGAGCACCAATGCACAGGAAAATCACCCCAAAAATCTGTGATTACCTGCGATCTTATTTGTATAATTATATAATCTTATATAATTTTCGAAACAATGGTGATATGTACCTCAAATTAATAATTTTCAAATATTGGTATATAAAACGCAGGAAATTTTTTTAACATGGTTTGATGGCAGAGATCCGTTAACAATCCTATTCGCCAAAGGCTGAAAATCCAAATGTAGTGTTACAGAATAGCGTTCATTAAATAATGGTATGGGTTATCACGAATCGTTTGATCAAGAAAGATTTCCAGTAAGGATGGTGATAATTCATGTAGATTAAATACGTGTTCAAGGAATAATAAAAGACATGTACAGTGGAGAAATACCATTAACTGGTGTCACGGATTAGTGTATTGGCGAGCAGCTCACGTATTATCTCGGTTACACTTTTAGTTAAGGTTTCGTCTATTACCACAACAAACATTGAGGATAATATGTATGAATGACCCTGACAGACTGATGTCTTAAGGACCTATGCACTGACTCTAGCCCATAGATTTTGTATGTGTTTACTCCGTGGCAGACGATTCTAAAGCTTTGTGGTTGTGGTTGTTGTTGTTGTTACCACCAACTAAAATGCTAATATAATAATAGGAACTGAATGGAACTTTCCAGATAAGATCTTTAGATCCACACCAAGAGCTTAATGAAGTCCACATAATTTAGCCCCTGGAAGAAAAGTTGTGGAGGGGGAGGGGCAAATGTTATTGCTGCAACGGGGTTTGTTCCGATGTTGTCCGAATTGTTATAGAATTTCAGGGTCCACTCCGCTGGTATCGGTTATGGGTCCACTTCGCTGGTCGCATCAGTTACGGGTCCACTCCGCTGGCCCTCTGCCGACCATGATATTTGATGGAATTTCGCTGTTTGCTACGGCCATTGAGTGGTGTTTTAAAACATTTTCGTCCCTGTTTTCCACCAAACAAGGGCAATGCATATAAGTGAAACACTCTTGAGAAAAACATTAAACATCAAGCAAATAAAAGAAAAGCTCCTCCATTAATATCCAAGGAACTGGAGACTGTTGACCTGCGTTTGACAAAATTATTTAATGGCGTTTCTCATCTTTAATTTCAGTGAAGATTTTGTATTCAAATCAAACCAGTAATACTTTCACAAGTTTCTCCCCCATAGACACACATGAGTATATGCATGTTATATATTTGGATATACATCTGCCATGTTTTCTACGTTTCACAAGGAATCAATTATATTGTATGTAATTAAACATAATAAGTATGAATTATATTATGACGATAGTCATGGCTATGTTATGCTCTGTAAGGGATGTACATTTGCAAATAATAATTTAAAAAAATACAATGGCGAGAGCAGACCTGATTAAAAAAAAGAGAAAGATTTTGCTTTGTTTGCTTTGGGGTTTAACATCGTACTTACGGCTATTTCACCCCCATGAACGGTGATTTGTTATGAGAGTTACCCCATGGCTTAAAATGTTCAGCAATTCAAGTAATGTCCACTAGAAAATAAACTCGAAGACGACAGCAGATCGGTTACATTTTCTATAGGCAAGCATGAATAGACTTTTAAACTTGAACCTTTTCTACGAGAATACTTTGTTGTTTTTCCTTAACGATTGCAAATGCTCTCCGTGGTGAATGCATGACTGCATCGTTTTCACTTGTGTTCTTACCACTAAAAATAGTTCATCCGGAATGAATTCTTCTTCCGGTTTAAGCAATGACGCGCTAATGGGTTGATTTAAAACGAAATCGCACACCATTCTGAATACGAATGTCGACTTAAAATCATGGTTAGGTTTTAAGCACACAAAACCGAGAATCGATTTATTTTCATCCTTTGTCTGCCTTACAATACACGGGACCAGTTTCTCTACTCTGTCAAGAAGTATCTTAACTGATCTGTTACCCACAACTGTTTTCGATTACATTTTGTAAGTAGAACAAGACCACTTGGGTTTTATTAGGGGGCCGAAAGTAGTTCTTACAGTTAAAAGTGTTTTTCTTCTTTTTTTTTCGGATTATTTTGTACCATTTGAGTCAGGGTTTATGGGGAATGTGCTATATAAGCGTCAATAGGTAAACTTTGATATACTATGAAACTATGTCGACAGATGTGTTATTAGGCTATTCTAACATTCTGAATTTGACCTCAGATGACCCCTATCAGCTACGATGACCGGTGGGTTTCTTGGGAAAATCCGATTACGGTAACACCCCTGCATTGCTGCCCAGCGAAATTGTGGGAGTAAGTTATGTGACCATGCGTTAACATTACGTCTGATATAAAATTCATACCGCTCTGTGACAACAAATACTTGTGGAAAGTTGTTCTCTTGATCCCTCTATCACCAGGTAGTAACAATAGACTACATGGCTATTGAAATAGATCCCTAGTCTTATCCCGTTCTCCTCCCGGGACAAATTCGAACATCTTCCTGGTTGTGTGAAAGGATCCAGACCACCGTGACCTTAGGTCAGTCACAGTAGCATCGGAAAGGTGATCAAAAACTTAACATTATGTTTGGATTATGTACCAGCTTCTATTTGTCTCTCCAATAAAACTTGACTAATAAAATAGATCTATTTCTCTTTTATAAGCTTTATTGCTCTAAGAGTAGTAGGCTTGGCTCATTATACTTCCCACATAAACACACATTCTACAGCTATACATTAATTGTGGGGCCGTGTCGTAAGTTAAAATTTAAAATTAACGTTAAAGTGCAGTTAAACGAAATTAAACTGGCTGAGGTTTTGACTTCATCATACATATATTGGTTGTTTGAACACTTATGCAGTGAAACAAAATGAAACTGGAAATTAAATGTGAGTTTATCACACACTGATTGTTTGAAAACTTTCTCTAGCACAAACAGTACTAAATACGTAGTACTTGTAAAACACACAGCTTTGGCAAATTTGTTGTCCGCAAGTCAGTGAAATACGTCAGTCTGCGTAAAATTATTGTTGGATAATAGCCATCGAGAAGGTAACATGTGCTGTAATACAGTAACATAAACTCACGGTGATATATAGTTCCTTGGGTGGCAGGTTGTTAAGTGAAATCCCAACACGTTAGTCTCGGATTCGTCTATCGCCTGGGTTACTTTCACCACCGCTATAAACAACTCAATGCTATGTTACTGGAGCAGACACGTCTTCAGTAGAGTCCTTTAACATAGTTTCTATATACATTATACCTTATACCGACAATTCTGTTATAGAATCAGTGCCAAACTCTTTACTCTGTTCGTACAATGTCAAATTATGTGCCTCTGTTTAATTTTACCCAAGGGCACTTTTATAACGGCGGTGTACTCCAACAGTGAATAGCCACACTTACACAAACCATATAAAGTGTGAAGTTTTATGCTCTTTTGGAAAATTAATGTTTCTCCAGTGCTTAGTAAAGACACCTTGAGTATGTGCGGATCGTGCTACCCTTAGCCAGAGGGCTTGTCAACTGTAGAAAAACAGCGTTCCTACAATATTGGAGTAAATATTTGCTGTTTGATGTGTGATGGTTTAATAAGGTAATAAGCGTGCTGTAAACACGCTGATAGACATGTACAATGTAGAACTACATCAAGTTTAGTGTCATGAATTTGTGTTGTGGTGCGAAGATCACGTATTGTCGCGGTAGCAAACTAAGTCTAGAATTATTGTGTGTCTACTATAACAAAAAACACTGTGGATGACAATAGTTGACGTGACTGAAACACTCTGATAATCAAAGCTGACATTATAGTTATCCCAATGGTGTTGGACCACATCCATATTCAATAGAAAAAAAAATAGTTTTGATGGATTATTGATTATGGTTATTGATTATGTTTCATTTGTCATAAAACTATAACGCACGCTTACATAGGGGAAATATCCTATAGCGACATTGAATGGCTGTATTAACAAATTAAACTTGTTTGTTTGTTTGATTGATTGGGGTTTTACGCCGTACTTATGGTTATTTCACTTATATGATGGTGTGCCAGCCCAATGGGTGATGGAAACCACCCCGACGCCACTGTGAATAAACAATAACAAGATACAAGACGACCACATGACAAACATATCGGCTTCGTTTTGTCCCTTAGCTCTGAGACCACCAGGACAATAGGAAGCTCCCTCCAACCACCCGCAGCTACACTTGTTTTCCAAGGTGAGTGTTAATTTTAGTTACATTGTCTGAAGGCCGCTCGAATTATTTAAGCGTTGGTTAAGTGTTTAACTATGGGACCAGTTTTTCATAACACTAATATGGTTCAATAGTTCAAATACACCTCCATTTGTTTGAAAGTTATGGGCTTATATCAAGACGTTGTTTGGGTTTTAGAAAGGCTTTCGTCTGCCAGTGTCAACAGTCAGTACGATATTTCCGGAGAATTTGAAATTCTGTTTAATGAAAGTAATCACAGATAAAATTCCGTAATCTCAAGTTATACCGACATTTATCTACTTATGTTAATAATATCGCTGTAGGTTTTACTACACGTAAACTTAATGCTGATACTTTTGGATACCTGATCTGATGCTTATCGGCCAGTATGATTTTAAAATATTGCACAATTTATGAGAAAGACATGTGAACCCTATTGTGTTATTTAGGTCCTTCGAAGTAGAGCTTAAATCTACTCATCACTTATCTGTCATCATATCCCTTCACTCAATCAACAGTGAGCTGATCTTAATTCATGGGGGCTTTTGAAGTTTCCGTCTGTAAATATTGGCCTTCTGGTCTACCATCGATTACAAGCAGGGACTGGTGAGATTTAGCTCCAGTGAATGCTTATAAAGTCATTCTGACATCTTCTTAAATCCGTCGTAATGTCTTCGCATTTAACAGCCTTCTTTAAGCCATCAGCAATTCACCATCCAGTACAACGATTATATTTGGACAACGTTAATCCTATATAGTGTCTGACATCTTCTATCCAGCAGGCCGGGTCGTCGCGCAGTGAGAGGAGCATTGGGCCTTGAGCCATCTTTGTCCTTCCATCTTTGACAAAAAGGCGAACTATTCTGATCCAGATTATTTTGCCCGCGTAAACGCTAAAATAAATCTGATTAAATCCGGATTAACGCCGTATCGCTTTGGGGTTAAACGCCGTACTTAAGGCTATTTCACTCGTATATACAGTGATCTGTTACGAGAGTGATGTTCAGCAATTCAAGTAAAGTCAATTTGATAAGAAAAATTGTACGACGACAGCAGATCGGTTACATTTTTTATAGGCAAGCATGAAAAGACTGTGTTGTTTTCTTAAACGATTCCAAATACTCTTTGTCGTGAACGCATGATTGCCACGCTTTCACTTGTGTTCTTACAACTGAGAAAGGTTCAACCGGAATGAAATCTACTTCCGGTTTTGGCAATGGCGCGCTAATGGGTCTTGATTTAAAACGAAATCACACGCCAATCTGAATACGAATGTCGACTTAAAATCATGGTGGTTTTTTTTAACACAAAACCGAGAATCGATTTCTTTTTATCTTTTGTCTGTCTGACTATTACAGCTGATAGTGTATTTACCCGGCCACAGATGTATTTTCCCGGCCACAGATGTATTTTAACTGATCTGTTATCCACAACTGTCGATTACATTGTGCAAATAGAAAAAGGCCACTTCTGTTTTGTTAGAGGGTCGAAATTAGTTTGTTTAATTAAATGTGTTTTTTTCTTTTTTCGACACTTGCAAATTGGTTTTTAGCTGACGTTTTTGAGCATTTGAGTCAGGGTTTATGGGGAGTGTTATATAATCGTTAATATATCAACTTTGGTATACTATAAAATATGTCGACAGATGTGTTATACGGCTGTTCTAACATTCTGAATGTGACCTCAGATGACCCCGATCAGATGTCAGGGCCGGTTAGTTTCAAATTAACCGTGCATCACTTGTCAACACTTTTCATGGTTTCGTTCTTGGGACAGGCCGATTAAGGTGACAACCATGCATTGTTGCCCGACGAAAACTAGTGATTCAGTTATGAGACAAAACGTTAACATTACGCCTTATGGAAAACTCATACAGTTCTGTGTTAAAATATAAAACCCGGTTAAATTTCTTTGTACTTTAGTTCAGTTTATTCAACATAAAATATAAGTATAAAAAAACAGTTTAACAAAGTGTGCCACCATCTAATTAAGAACAATCGATATTTAACTTAACACACGAGAGTAAATACAGAAAATACATTTGTAAAAATGCCCTATTCATCCATCTCCGTGCGCTTTATTGTAGGCTTTGAAAAACATTTTCATGCCAGTATATATCATATCTGTAAATCGAAATCATAAAACAATCAATTTGAATATAGAAAATAAATAAAATTCTTGTCCCAATTTATGATAAAATTGATATTCTTGTAATTAATTTGACTTTTAAAATCAAAGTTCTGCTTTAAAGTGATATGTAATTAATTCAAACATATTAAGTATTTTGCACATATTACAATTAAAAAGAGTCTGAATGTTCAAAATGAGTTTTGGATAGAAATCAAATTCGACAAGGAAAATAAAATATGTCGAGGTATATATTCATGTAAAGAGACATTCCAGGCACGAAGTTTTCATGCGGTAGAGGTAAAAATTAAACTGAAATGCCGACCCTTCCCTTTGAAGACGGAGCCCTATGTTCAGAAAGTTAATTCAAGCTGAAGAATTGTTTATTTATTGATCTCAATGACGACTTTTATGAACCGAGTTGGGGTTGATAGTCGCCAATTGGGCTACCCAATACTCAACTGGCATAATGCAGAAGGGGCCGTGTGAATTAGTTATATCAGAAGTATATTCACTAGACGTATATAACTCTCCTTTAGGTACGCTAAACCGCGTGATCAAACACGCTCTTCAAACGTATGATGTGACGTAGAAGACAATTCAACTTTATGACGTCGTCCACTGATAAAATATTGTGACAATTCGTGTATGATAAAAGTATACTGGTTAAAAAGTACACGGACACGTCTTTCAAAAGACAATACATGGTTGTAACGCTAGAGATGAAGGTCAAGCGCCGGCATTTGTTTAAAAGAATAGACAACTTTTGATAAAGTTGACTATGGGTAAAAAGTCTATTTTCATCCGGTTAAGAAAAGAATTACTTTAGCATTAAACTGTCACGTAAAGCTGAGTTATCGGCATCAAAGTTACGAAACGTTACTACCAAACAGAGCTGTGGAGATGACCATATCGACTGTCAGCATAATCCCCAGCTGAATTTTATCCAATCGAAATCCAGGTAAGAGATTGACCCTAGGTCCGGTCTGACGTCACATTACCCGTTACCCGCTCCCCGCCTCCACATATTTACTTCATTGCTGTCATACGTATTGCTTATCTTTTTTGTAGAATTTTGACCAATTAAGTTGGATCTGATACATCTGTACACCTAGAGGACTGACACAGGAAGAGTTGTTAACAGCTGTTGGCGCCACAGAGGTTGGAACCAGTTGACACGTTTTGCGGCTTCCGCTCAGTTACATATGGCGGACAACATTATTTATGGATTATAAACACTTTACTCTGTCTTTTGAAGTTATGCTGCACTTATGAAAACAACTTTTGCTACTATTTAAACATGTTACCCTCATTCTCTCGATATAGATATGGGTTAATCATAAGCTTTCTCGTCCTTTAAAGAAACTTCATGTGTTTTAAGAATGCCAGTGCAGGGTCTATATCTGTACAACAACGCCTGTTTCTGAGAAACAGGTGGAAAATTTGGTTGTCACTGACACACGGACTAGATTGATCCCGATCCTAAGTTGTCTGTGTAGCAACAGCCACTGAACGATCTTATCACGATAACGAACAGGGGAGTGGAACAAGGATTTAAACACAGTCATCATCCCAACATAGCGGAGAAAGTCCTACCGTCTGCCACTTGGTGAAGGACTTGGGTTCTTTTTCGCCAGTTTGACAGAACCAGTTGTACCAGGTACACGAACTAATCTGGTAATGTCGCAGGTCATTGATCAAGTAGTTGTTTCTTGTCCCTTTCCCTTCTGGGAGACTAAACCATGTCTTCTTGATATGATCTTTTAATTTAATAAGCTGACGACTGGAAGCAGCTGTCAAATTATCCCCCAGAATCTTCCACAGTCTGTCCTGACTATTCACAAGGTCAGAAACATTGCAGCAAGTGAACCTGGTCCAAACGGCCTGCCACGCCCGTCTTTAATCAGGGGGATAAGACCCCGGATTCAAACTCCCCACCCCACTGGAGGTATGCCAGTTGTTCTTTCTCTTCATTTGTAAAAAAATATTTGTGATGACTAGTTTGGTTGGTCATATGTTTGAGAACGAGACGACATAGAAACGTTTCACCGATAATAAACAACATGATTACATCTATACAGTTTTGTATTATGCTCTTGTATTACTTGCCTTCATCATACCACACAATATGATGGTGTTAGATGAAGACAAACTCTGATTTTCGAATTCAATTATCTCAAGAAGATTTCTGACACTTGAAAATGAACTATGATATAGCATATCGAAAGAGTTGTTTTAATGTCGTCATAAACCTGTTTCTTCAGAAATAGTTCACATCAGATTGATTCATAAAAATTTGCATTTGGATAAAAAAAATTGTTTTAGTCCCATATCTGCCGTGACGGCTCTTTTAAACAGTTTCCCTTTAAAACAGAGGTCATGTCTACATTTCGAAATTCTGGTGGTTGAAACTTAGTCCAATTATATTTGAACTGAGGATAATCAGCGGCCTTAGTTTCTCAACGCTTAACCATTTCTCATTTTAAATTCATCGAACAATTCACCAGCCAATAACTTGATACACATGGAAGGAGGGTTCGACGCTTAAAGATTGTGGATTCTTGTTTCGAACAAAATAGATGATGCGAGGTCTTGTTACCGTTGGGGTTCTTGTGCTAAATGACAGAATGAATGATTTGTTTCTCGTGTCTTCCACTGTAAATCCCACACTTTGTCCTATTGCACCATGTAACGTGTCCTGTGATTGTCTTGTATCTTGCCATCGTTTTCATTGTGTGTTGCCTTCTTTCTTTCCTTGTTTATTTCCTCCCTTCTTTCTGTCTTTCCTATCTTTCTTTGCTTCGTTTCCTTCTTTCGTTCCTTTCTTTCTTTCCTTTATTTCTTTATTTTAACAT
>JAUELC010283253.1:0-16159 GCA_031471745.1 Cryptochiton stelleri
ATTAATTAAAATACATTATGAATAAAAACATGTTCATACCTTAAAGATACCACTGAGAGTCGCAATCAGTATCAATTATTGATGATATTTGTTCACACCGATCTCTTAATCGAAAGTGGCTCTGTTGGTCTTCCGTTCGGTGTAGACTAAAAAAAGGTGAATATTTCTGCATTCATTATTTAGGCAAAACAATACAAAGGGACAATAACAAATATGAAAGCCAGAAACACGTTATTTCAACAATACGTTATTTAAAAAATAGGATATTTTCCAGCAACACGTCATTTCCAACAATACGTTTTTTCCAACCATACGATGTTTCCAACAATCATCGTGTATTATTTTTTCTAGTTAATAAACTTCAATACAAAAATATATATCAGTTGTTATTCTGTCGAAATATATGATCTTAAACGACCTCATAAAGAACAAAGCCCTCGAAATGTTTAGGTATTTTCTTTAATAGTCATGAAATGCATTTACATACTTTTGTATGGGTAAGTGTTCTGTGAATGCTCACTTTCTATGTGTTAAGGAATATTTTATTTTGGACAGACGGTTCCATTGTTCACCACTGTCTGGTCATAATGGACAAGTCTCAAGGGAAGATATATTTCTACAAGTCCATTCCACATGAGTGAGAAACCATTTTGGTTGAGTTTACCATACTTTACAGCTGAATGTAGCCCAAGTAATAGTCCAGAGGAAATCTGTCAATTGATGTTACACATGTAGGCCTACTTCAATTCACACGAGTTAACTGAATCGTTCATCACTAATTAAACGACTGAATTATGACGGTTTTATTTGAAGTATACCAGACAGCCCATACCATAAACTCCGTACCAAAACAAGAGGTGGATGGTCATCAACACTTAGTCGTCAACAGAACATCAATAATAAGGAGTGTTCTTGACAATGACGTGAAGTGCTTTTACCTCTTTATAAACATAATGAGCATAACTATGCACGACGACACGTCCAGTATGTGGCGTGGGTGACAAAGATCGACGGGTAATAATAATTATCAGACATTACCCTCAGAATAACATCTAAAAGGAGAATTGAACTTGACCATCAATACAGATATCATAGTTAATTAACAAGCAATTTACTGTATTTGGGGAAACATATGAAGTTGGATAGATAGCTATCGAAATATATTGTTCAGAATCATTATAACGCTAAAACATTAATGACAACATCTCCACCAGTTTATTTATGAGTGTGCGCTTTTCAACCTAACGTTACCTCACAACCTGGCGCAGTATTCCAAATTCCCTCCGCCGCTTGTTCAAAAGTCACTTTAACATTACCCCAAATTGTCCTATACCATTGCTTCAAGTCACAGCTGAGTTACATACTGGTGGAATTAATTCGATCTGATTTACCTTTTGGAGAACCCATAGCAATTATTACCAACACCCTCAATATCTGTCATACAGGTAGTTGGATACCTATTATATAAAATCACTTATGGTCATTACAACTGACCAGTGGATGTGGTCGCTTAATTGAGTCGTGTACTCTATGCCAGTGCTTTAACGCGTAAGTCTTTCTAAAACACGTATAATTTGTTTCTGAACAGAGGGAGTACTATCAACACAGTGTGTACAAGTGTCCAAGGCGTCGTCTAAGATTATGTTTATCCCCAAAAGTCTTCATTGTACTGAGGAGAAATATTTTCAGTTGACTGATTCTTTTATAACTGACTACATCTAAAGTGTGGCGGCCATTAAACATCGAGCGCTGCAATTAAAGCCGCGTATACCAAATGGTAATTGTAACATATACATCCTATTGTGGCTGATAAATATGAAACGGGATTGTATAAAAACACACATCTACTCATCTGGTGATCGAATTATAACACTAGATATGGTCACTATAAGCACATACATTTGTGAACAAAACTGCTTGTTGTTGTAAACTTGTATAATAAATCAACTATATTCAATTAGCGCTGAATAATTATTTTATGTTTATTTGGTTTGATACCGAACTTTTCACAATGGTAGATGACATATCGATCTGTATTTAATTTTCTGTCAAATTGTTGATACTCTTTGGTTGATTATTAGAACACAGAATCAAAATATTTTGGCGGCTGAAACATAGCGTACCACAGCCGCAACACTTTGTTTTATTTCTCTGTGGAGCTACATGTGGGATGCCGGGGCAGAACATTTAACTATGCCTAAAAACACCACTGTGCATTTCAGCTTTTCCCTGGCGACATGAACTTAGTGCATTGTAGCAGAAAGTAGCTGACAGTCTCACCAAATGGACAACCATAAATTAATTTGAAACAAACGAGAATTTAACGGGAATATTCCTTAAAGTAATCTGAAAAGCAAAGCCTCGTCTTTTCTGGATGAGAGCTGAATAAATGCGGACCGTATAGTTGCTTGTAAAGAATGATAAAATCGGCCATCAGTTGCTGCGTCCCAGTCCTGTTGCCAAAAACAATCAAAATAATTTAAACTTTTTGAAATTAATCCATTTATTTGTAAACCAATCGCCAAGGAAATATTCCCCAGCTGTATTTCCTCCTTAGCTAATCTGTCAGCGGACATTACCACCAGCCCCAACGTAAGCTGGACATCTGTGCCGCCTAAGCGTAATGAAGAAATTAAATGAAAAACATCACACAACAGAGGAGAAGATTTATACTAAAATACGTAATTGAAGACAGAACACTAGGTGTATAGAAAAGAATGACTGCCCTGGACTGTCGGAATTCATCAAGAAACTGTAACGAAAGAAGAATAGCAGTTAACTTGCATACAAATAGACATATAATCTGACAACCTACACGATTTATAATAACTAATTTCAGGGACTGTGAATGCAGCTGAACATTTGAATGTGTCAGGGCAGCGAGACGCGTCCGTAAATACCTGTAAATAATGAGACCAATAGTTCTTTAAGTAACTATAGCTTAATATATTGATACACAGCTTAATATATTGTGGCGAATCGGGCTCCTGCACTCTGTGGTGTATATCTAAACATACAAAAGGGGCGTTTAATTGCCATGGTGGAATAGGAGGAACAACATCTTTCTGTAACAGAGATATATCAGGGTTAGTCTCTTGTAGGAGTTAACGAAACCGAAGACTTAAAGGCACAGAAGCTTTATTTTCTTATGAAAGATCAAAGTAATACGGTTGCAGTAAATAAGAGGCTGGGTTCCTTATTATGTTATAATGTTACTGGAACATTTATTCCCCAAAGCTATCCCTGTATGCACAGAGTCTAGTCTACCAGGCTTGATGGTTGTCATACATGGTGATGGAGTGAAGACAGTTTGTATTATTAGAACCACACTTCATACGTCGTTTTAACATTTAACTAGAGGCTGTCTGGTCCATGCGGAGAGTGATTGAAGACACTTTGGACGAGTTCTCTCATACCATAGGTGAGATTCATCACTTCCAATTACAAAACGATAACGATAAACGATAATATGCAGACTAAGCAATAATAGTCAGAAATATATAAAAGAAATAAATAAATAATTATATACATATATAAATAAATAAATAAATACATAAATAAATTGATATATAAATAAATAAATAAATAAATAAATAAATAAATATATAAATAAATAAATAAATAAATAAATAAATAAGTTAAATAAATAAATAAATATATAAATAAATAAATAAATAGACGGTTGTTCTGTCCTATCTTCAATATATTTTAACTAAGACCATAATCCATTATTTATAAGGTAAAGGCGAACATGTGCTGATAGTCTGTACACAGATTATTTGTTCCTAATTTAAAATTTGCAACAAAGGATAAGAAATTGCATTCTTTATCGAAAGCAAAGGCTAGCTCTGTAAAGCCAACCCCCATCTCCTTTCAAACAATCTGGAAATTTAAGCTTCGTATTTCTGTTAATTTTACAAATATCACAATCCAGTGACAGTTTCCGTCTCACAATCTCAATGTCTTCAAGCCAATAAAAAAATTAAAATACGTCTGACAAATAAAGTCAATTATCATCCAGCTTTTTATTCTTCTAGAAAACGAAGGACTCGATCTAAATTAAAGGAGATATATGTCACTGTCATTTTGTAATACTTTGTGATCAGTTACTCGAAAAAGGTGGAGAGGGAACAAAACTTGTTAAAGAAGAAAAGAAAGTTGCAGCGACGCCATACATCAAACAATAAGGTGGTGTTGTTTTGTGTGGAATTATCTCCCCATTTGTATGATACTGTGACATATGTTTTGTTTTATCCCAAATAAAAAGGTGATGTATTGGGAATTGAATGGATTAACATATCAGCCAATTACCCGCTTTTCATGTGAAATTACGTTTAGGTAAAATAAAGTTCTCTAAAAGATGTAATTTCAATGCAACTATCCATGCCAAGTTCACAAAGAATAATAATATAGTTATGTAGCAATCTGGCGGGATATATTTGCTGTCCAGAGGTTTCAAGAACTATCTTATATTTTAGGGGCAATGCATTTATCATTAATGACTTGCTGATTCGACATGTTCACCTTTTATATATAAACCGTTTGGTCCCGACTTTAACAGAAACCCTGAAGATTAAACAGTTATTACATCTTCAATAAATGTAGAAAAATAAAATGTGCACACCTCCACCGGTAATCAAACCCGGGACCTTTGGCTAGTAGGGCTAACATTCTAACCGACTGAGCTACCGAGACTCAAGTTAGAAGAACCGAATTGTCTTCCAAGTAAAGACAGTTATTATATATGTAGTTAAGCGCTCATCGTTAAACGAACTATAGAGAGTTAAATATGGATTTACAAAAGTGAGCTGATTACAAATGTCCTATTCCATATGATGGACAGGGATCCACCCAGCTATAGATAACCTCGGAACCACTGTTCTGTTCGCCAGGATTTACTTCAAGGACGGACAAGCCACAGATTAGCCCTAGTGGAGGTGGTAGATTACTCTTTACGAGGTTTCAACACGATTTAATACCAAATACCAACACTGTGCCGTTGCCGTATATATCGGGTAGCCTACCACGAAACGCTAATCAAACAAATTAAAAGTAAATAGGCGATTTTCGATCAACCGGTCCATGAGTTGTTCTGTGCCACTCGATGTTGCACCAGAGTACAATTAATTAAAACTACGATAGGAATAAGAAGATTGAAGCTGTAAATATATCGCTGTCTATTTCTATCACAATCAACTATTGATGACCGTGGTTCACAACGATTCTTTAATCGACGGTGGTTCTGTTTGGCTTCCTATCTTTGTTGACATTATTGTCCAGACCCTGTGGCGAGATGTTTCACAGGAGTAAACAAAGAGAAAGGTAAATTTACCATTCCTTTGTCGACGCGCTTCTGACCTTTCATTTATCATTTTAATCTATTTGCTTTTTCGTTTTGTCAAATAGATATTATTTGTTAAAGACAATAACCTGACCATACGTCTACTTTTATTTAAAAACACAAAGACAAAAGAAAGGGGCTATTTCAAGTCGGAAATTAACAATACGTCATTTCCATCAACAGGTTGTCCACAACAATACGTCATTTCCGACAACAGGTTGTCCACAACAATGCGTTATTTCCAAATAATAATTTTTCTCTAACAATACGTTATTCCCACCCATACGTTATTGCCATCAATACGTTATCTCCAAGAATGTGTTATATCTAAAACTACAAAATGTTTTCTACAACAATACGTTATTTACAAATTATAAATAATGTCTACTTAATATACTTAATATTTCCAACAATATATGTTACCTCATATCGACAGTACTTTTCAATTTAGACTTTTTGGTCGAATTAAAATTAATTCATAGGGAAACAAATATTCTGTTGTATCCATTGCCTGTCACTTCCTCTCCAAATGACATTAAACTACAATACTAAAAAGTGTGGGCCGCGCACTATGTCAGACATTTAGTATTGTTTATTTGATCTAAAACCTTTATAGCCTAACCTCAATAAAAATGTTTCATATTCAACATCGAATGTTCGTTTTTAAATGCTTAGAGCACATCAAACATTTAGCCCTAACGAGATTTTGTGTAATTATAACTTGGCTATTTGACAATAAAGTCTTTCTTGAAATTCTGATACATAACCCTCAAACATGTCACTTCCTGTGTAAGACATACTGGAAGGGGACAATTATTAACGGAAGCATATATTATATGAAGCCGTGGGCGTTTTAAATTATGATTTCTAGCGTGAGACATTGTCTTGCCCATGTCCAAGTTTGTACATCAGCAATATATGTGTATCCAGGAAAGGAGTAGTGTGTAACATCAGTAACAGCGAGAGATAATTTAAAACCTAAATCCAAAGAGCTATCACAATTATCGAAATATGAAACTGAGAAAAACGTGTCGAGGAAGGCGGTCATGAACGGTGTGGACAATTTTATCTGAGACAAGACATAGACATATGACCAAAACTATTAATGATAATAAACCATTACGCTGTTGGGTCTAACACTCGCGCAGTGCTTACATTGGTGAATGGAATGTCATGTCATGGAACTGCCCACACGGGAACGGGTTCTGGTTCGGGATAATTCTCGAGGAAACATGATCCGCTCCGCGAGTATTCTGACTGCTTTCCAAAGCCCTCATAGATGTTGCATGGTAAACGGCAGGTAGATGGTAAGATTCAAGTGGAGCCGTTACAATACACCGCCATTAAGCCGGTTAGATCAAAGCATTCGTCAATGGCTCCCTCAACACTGTTAGTGGATGCCCTATCATTCAAACATCGTATGAATATAACAGAGCTGGGGACCTCATACATGACGGTGTTTAGTGTTCCAAGTATCTATAAATCCTAACGTAGTTTCTTTGAGAGAATTATACTTAAAGATCCGGATGATTGTTTACAAAATAAAGACCGAGATAAATAGACCGTCTCAATTAAAAAGTATAAATGGTTATAAACAGGTGGGCCTGGCCAGCATAATTATTGAACTGGTAAGCTGCCACCATTTGATTCAATAGGCACGCATCAGAAGATAAATTACCATGACCTCGAACCACAATAGTCAACACAACTGCATTTATAATACATGTACACGTACGTTGATTAGACTTTTGGACAAATCATTTAAAAAAAACGAAAGAGTTACTAAACATAATTGGCACAAACGTTGTTATAAAACGTGGATATATTGCAATAGAAATTATATTAACGGGAATATCAAGGTATTCTGTTAATATCATTTATTACACGCTTACATCAATTATATTATTTATTTTACTTGTAAAGGTATCAGCGACACAACATTTTATAGCATAATACAGAATAGGTTTGATCGAATAAAAGGATAGAGTGTATACATCGTTAACATGAAGACTTTATCATTGTGGATTCGTCTCGCGATAGATACCAACGTTTAACTGAATCTCCTCGTCTACAAATGAGCGTGGAAATCTGATTCCGGGCTCTAAAGAGAGTTTCCTTCAATTCCTTATATCTCAAAGAAATCGATGCGATCACAATCTAATATAATCATAATCTAATCTTCTTAATTCAATATACCCTTATTAACTGTCAAAGAGTCATCCAAGAGGTTTCCTGCAATATACCCTCATTCACTGGCAAAGAGCCATCCGAGAGGTTGCCTGCAATATACCCTCATTAACTGGCAAAGAGCCATTCATGCGAGAGGTTTCAGTCAAAAGGCAGCGGGGAATTGAAGTGCTATGTTTGGGAACGGTGTTTATATCGGCCATGATTGTTCAGACTGCTCACCAATACCTATCTCCGTTTACATTTGGAAATAGAATCATGGTTTAACACCTTGTCTTTTGATGAAATTCTGATATGTGTTCTGCGGGGCTTCCATCCGCTATTCTTACCAGTACATCAATGGCACATTCGTCCCATAAGTGAAGTGCCCCAGTGAAGAAACTTAGAATATATACCCCATTAACTCCGGTTAGAGCTGTCAAGTTTGCCCATTGAGACGCAATCTACTTATTTTACAAAGGTGGTATAATTACGAAAAAGAAACCGAACACGGAATAATCACCCTTAATTGTCTTTAGAGATCAAACCTAAATATTTATATTAACTTGACAAATACAAATGCATTCCTGTGTGTATAAAAACTAAATCGTGTCAGTGTGATTACACCCATCGGAATGTTTTTTATAACGCGAATTTCTGTCACTTAACAATTACCCGTACTGTAATACCACAGATTTGGTAAAATTAAATAATTTCCTCTCTTTTGAATAATGAAACCATTTTGGAGGACATCAAATTTGATCTAGATTTGAGAATTAATCTTTTAAATGATTATATGGTTTGCTTTTAATTTGACACCAAAACACTGTCACTATATTATCGGCATACCAATTGAAGCATTGAGGTGTCAGTAGTTTGTGAACCAGTGTCGTGTACACTCTCAGTGATTTGAAAGCATTCGGACTTTATTTAACATCAAACCATAATGAAATACACCAGTCAGACTATGTTTTTATTGATAGTGCTTAATGACTAAGGTGTGTTTTATCGGGAAAAGCCGCCTGGACATTAACCATATCACAATTGAGTACAAGCTGGTTTTACATCTAATTCCCTTAGGTATGCTTTAATAATCAGCGGAATATAATATACCAGCTGGTCAGTTATATTGAATATAAAACTTACAAGTCAAACGAACCTCTCGATCATCGGTCTATGTCATTCAGTCATATAGTCGTTATAATTCCCATAGCCTCACTTATAATACAACAAGTTATGATTTCTGTCACTATCAGAGATCCTCTGGGATCACCCATCACTGGCCCGTTATACATATAACAGACCCCAGAGTAGCTTTAAGGGTTATTATTAGAGACAATCATATGGCTTATTTATCCCGTTTTAAAATGCTCAATCTGTATAACACCATGTCCCTGATGTTGGAACAATGGTGTGATCTCCACACGATCAAAGGACACAATCATAGTTGATCGGTTTATCGCGCCTTGATTTTCTAGCTTGATATTCTAATCTCATAATTATAGAAATCCAGACTGTTGTTTTATTTTTTCCTTTCTTTGTTCTTATATTGATTGCTTAGGAAGAGCAACATTATATGAACATTAATAAAAACCAATCTTCAATGATAGGGATTGCTAAGTGGACAGCATGCAAACATTAGTATAACAACCTTCAAACTTTCTCATTCATATGAATTATTAAGCAGAACGGGTTGCATCGATACATATAACGGCTTGGTAGCTAGAGTGTCTTTCTCTAGCAGCCCGGAAGGAGTCGGACTTAAAACTAAAAACAAAGCAGTACTTTCGTCGAATGGGCGGAATAAAATGTAACATACGCCAGTGTTAGTTTATCTGTAGTGATATACCGCTGGATGGATTGTTTATGTCATTCAGACCTTGTAAGTCAATTCCCACAATGTCACTCAGAATAAGCAGTTATCGATATTTGGCGGTCAGAAATCCTCTGGGACCACCCATCTCATGACCGTTGTACACTTAACAAATCGCAGAGAGATTGGATGGTTATTACAAGCGAAAATCGCATCACTTATTCATTACGTTTTAAAATGACTGAAGTTTCAAGTCAAGTGTCGCAAAATAGAAAGTGTTTATTGTGGTAGTGGAATTCACAGCTACAGCTGTCAATATATCGATAAACCGCCATGGATCGCCCTACGGAAACGCCCCAAAAAATCTTGACAATAACGGTATGCTCAGTACAAGATTACAGCGAGCAATGATCATGTATTGGTTCATCCCGCCTTCATTCAAATGATATCTTTTCTAATAAAGATATAGATATTCTGTGTTTATTGTTTTGTTTTGTTGTTTCCTTTCGTTCATAGAGATTGCTATGGTTAAACCACATAATCAACATAAACAAGAAATGTGATTATTCTCAGAATTGTACAAATCTTTTAAAGCAAAGTGTCATCTAAGATGAAGAACAACGAATTCGTATTGACTCAATGCGGTTTATTCAAAGTCATATTCAGGAGGTTTGTAATAACAGACCGCTACGTACATGTAAACAACAACATGCGATTGAAGCAGTATTGTGCAATTTACAAATGTTTTATAACGGTATCCTGTATTGAACAGATAGCAGTAAAGAACATTGTTGTTATGTCTAAAAACCTGAACCGTCTTGCCTTGTTTTTACATGTCGGTTTCAAACTGTACTTGGTTGACTTATCTATAGTATGTGGACGATTGGTGAATGGTGTTTATATGAGGTTTATTGTGTCAGATAAATTTATTAAAGAACATTACAATCATAGAAGCCAGCTTAAACTCAATCAATATATAGGCATATTGACAGTATTTCTTTGTCCGCCTTTCTTGGAACATGGTATTTCTAGAGAGAAATATTTCTCCGATATTTTAACGAGTTCACTACATTGGTGTATTAGGCCTACAACGTTACAGATCTTATTGTCTCAAACTAATAAAGGTTTACTTCCTTCCACAGTGTGATGTCTTAAACCTGATTTTGATATATTTGATAAGATATGGTTAACTGAGTCGAGGTATTTGTTTTAACCACCATTTGAAGAACATAAATATCCCTGTGAAACAGAATCTCGTTGAAACAGTTTATTTTGAGATTTTGAAAAATGTATGCCTAATATTAGCTTTTGCCCAATCACATTGAACAACTTTCCATAGTTTAGTCTGCATGACACTTAAACTTCATGAGCATAACATTTCTTTTCATACAACTACCTATCTGAGTTCACACGTGGGTTAATATAATCTTCTGTATTGCCAAACTGATTTTAGTGCTGGTAACGAGGTGAAAAACCGCCCTTAATCCCTCATACAACCAACGTGTCCTGACATACCAACACTAATAGCAGTGTATTTTACAGACATGGATTTCATCTGTGAGAGAATTTTCATCTACAGACCTCTTGTTATCCCCACATATCACTAATCGGCTTAGATCAGGATTCCTGTTACAGACATTGAGTACCATTTAAAATTATCTATTTGAGTGTGAGCTTCACACATGGATTATAATAACTGGGCACTTATCCCTCTATCCGCTTATAGTGCGAGTTTCATTATACATGTAAGTATTGTAAGGGCCTTATTCGGTTTTATGGGACTTTTATTTAGTGCAGAAACAATAACCGTTGAACACACGGAAATCGTATTAGTTGTATACCTACAATTAAATCAGACATATTTAGTAAAATGTTGCAGCAGCATTAGAACAAGTCTTTATTTTTCACTTCTCCAAAATGTTGTGCTGGGCGTAGGCCCTATATCATTACCTATTTAATAAAACAACTTAAAAACAAGAACACGTAGAAGAGCTGACCATTATTCCAGAATCCATCCGCAGGTCGAAATGACAACCACAGAATCTGGCACCGAATCGCCGGAGAAACATGTCGAGGAGATACATGTCGAGGAGATACATGTCGAGGAGATACATGTCGAGCGGGCTTGGCCACTGGCAACATGTGGTCCACAAAAAGTGATACGGGGCACCAAAAACAGTATGAATGGTTGTGGGAGAAACACACAGTCTTAATCCACACAATACACCACACGAATATTTATCCATGTTAACATAGAAGAAATAATGAACATATAAAGTAGACAACATGTTGAAGACCAAGCATGTCCACCATAGGACAACAATATCCTGTTAAGAAAACAAGTGTACTATTTAAGACACCTCAAAACATTAAACATTTGAGAGCCCCAGTAGATGCTATCGACAATGCAATCAAGACAGACAGACAGACAATGAGATTACAAGTGCCAGTGTTCTATGACCAGGATCAACAACGCAATTTGAAATTATGACATCATAGCATTAATTGGCATGGACAAATAGATGTCTAATCATCCATAAAACAACCGTGCGAAGTTTTGCACATAATCTAATTTCCCATACATATTTGTTTCTGTCAATCTATATATATATGTTCTCGCAGCCATGTTCGATTTAATGTTACTATTTTAGCGGGTACACTATAAGCTGGTAAGCTTATTGTGCTTAGCGTTCTTGAAATAATAAAACATGTCTTTACCAAAGAACAATCGTGCGAAGTGTCGTACCGATCTGATTCGAATTGACGGAGACATTATACCACAGGAGTCCCGCAGTCATAAGGAACAGCAACAAGAAGAACACGATGAGGACTGATAAGGGACCCAATTCCTGATCCAAAAACGTATATTTAGCATCACACTCTCTCTTTAGACTCCAAGGTGATGTCAGCATGCGTGGGTAAACCAGATTCAAGTGGACATTCTCTGGTTGTCAATAAGCACAACATGATTAAACTGTCCACCATTTAATGTCAGAGCAACGACGTGTTTGTCATACAATCGTATTGACTGTGTCAGTCGGTAGCGTTCACCTATCCTTGCCAGGAAGTGGAAAGCCGATTAGTCGCTTGTAATGGCTGGAAATTGTTGTTGTTGTTGTAGAACTGTTTTCCACAAATTGTGGGCTGAGAAGAGAATTGTCACATTTTTACATCCAAACTGAATTAAAGGGTTAAAAGCAGTTGCCGCAGTACCGATTCATTTCCAAGGCAAAGGAAGAAAAAGCCATATCTACCGTCGCGAGTTAGCAGACTTGGAATAACCAGCTTTCTCCACACAGAGTTATGTTTGTAAATGTTAACAAGAAGATGTCCAGTCAATACCATAGCCAAAGTCTCGTCGAAATGATGAATGATTTGATTCTCTGTGGTTAGAATTGATTCTGGTACGAAATAGAAATGTTTATGTGAAAAATAACAAGTCGTTCGTTAACCATTACACAGTTGTGATCGGATTGTTTCAGAGAATAACTTTTTTAATGTCTACCAAAAAAAACACTAAAGTACCCCTCAAAGTACCACCAAAGTTCCAGGCATGTGGATATGATTAAACTGCGTTAATATATGTCTGATGTTTAGTCACACTGGAACAAGGATGTCGATTGATCAAAACCGGTAAATTATCTCATTTCGAGTTGCTATGAGTAACATGTACGCATCTCGAGAGAAGCAATACATTGCAGGAGATATAGCTTTCAGAGAAACGAATTAAAATAACGTTTTATTGCATATGGCCTCCGAAATATGTCCATGGAGGGACTTCTTGTCTCCACAAAATGATAAATTAAAGATTTAAAATGTACATGTGTAAAAGTGTCAAGAAATGAAAACACATTTATCTCTATAACCCACGCAATATTTCCAAAGATAGACAACACTGTCATTGGGATATAAGACAACACATTCTTACAGTGTAACAATGGACTCGACTAAAACACATTAGTTACAATATCGAAGAAAACCATACGTGTTATTCTGACACAGACTGCCCACAGTAATAAAAGCTTTTCTGACTCGGGAGGTAGAAAATGTATATTGATTTGTTAACACGCTCTACAATAGATGACATTTTCGGTAATGGTGGCAGACGTCGATAACAAGGTGTTTCCGATATCATTTGACAGTAATCGCGATACTCAATTCACAAGAGCCAATCATAATTATGTGACATTATATCTGTTTGTATTTGTTAGTTACGGTAGAATCAGATGAACAGATTTATAAACATATTGCCACTTTTTACTTGCGTTCATTGCAATAACTCTCGGTGATTTTTTCAGTTGATCTATAAGCTTTTCCTACGTATTGTCGATTTAGCAAAGATAGCTCAAATTGATGATCGTGAATTTCCTAAATGGTAAGCATAAACGTGCTACAAACCATGGATTTAATCATATCATAACACTTCCTTGTAAAACATTAATATGCCACTAATACATATGTGGCCCCTTTATTTCATTCGCTTATTTATTTCTTTGTGTATTAACATTTTATTATCCAATGATAATATTGTTTTCACATGGAATCCTAGTATGTTTTCAGGCAAGATGAGAAATTGTACAAACTACTATATTTGAGAGTCTCAAAAAACACATACCGTACGAGCTTCATTAAACAGTATCTTAAAACTAATCCCCTTATTCATCTATAACTACATTTGCAAGATTCCACAGAAGTATTTATTGGTGATTTGAAGAGTTAATAAGACGTGACCCTTCTCTGCAACATAACACACAGCTTACAGCTGAGACTTAGAATTTAAAGTCACGCGAATTACCTCCATATAAAGAAGAACAGAGCATTTACAGTAGATCAGACTGTTTGAGTTAATTAGGCAGATAACAATGTCGAGTGCATATGTCGCATCCGGCTTTTAAAGTAGATAAACATAAGTCCGTGGCTACGCTTCTGCAGTGTTAATTTACAGAACCGCTGCTTTGTTTTGATATTTCTGGACATATTTCACCGACAATAATGTATATTTGTAATAATATTTGAAAAATTTGCTTGCCTCCACCGGGATTCGAACCCGGGACCTTTGGGTTACAGCCCCAACACATGCGTTTGTATTTAACTGTGGCAACAGCACCAACACTATTCAATGATTGTGACGAACCATTCGAATTATTTACATTTGTAATTGAGGATATAGACCCCGCCGATCGACTAACATTTCTTTGCACACCGGTAGATTACCACATACATTACAGGAATAAAGAGGAATTAAAGCATGTTTTATACGATTCTCCCTTTTTTTCTGCTCACTTGATTAAATAGCAGACGTTTCACGCTTTGTGGCTCTAATTTTGAGTTTTGTCAGAGCTTATTATAGCATTGCTTGAAATTGTAGCAGTGGTAGGTGTTTGACGCTGGACTAAAGGATATAGGGCCTACCTGTACCCATCTTCCCTAGGCAAGGGTAAAAAAGCATAAGACCAGACTATACCTTTCCCCCTTGCCCCAAATGCCCGCAAAAATGTGGCAAAGATTTCATTGGACTATCGTAGAGTTGAGAAGCCAATCTGAAGGCCGTTTACAAGTCATTTCCGCCGACAACAAACAAGCATAGCGGGCGAATCAATATGTCCTTTGCGTTACATAAAGCTGTGATCGCTTCGCGTTGCTTGTCTGTCACTCTCGAGATAGCAAAGGGTTTTTCAATATCAGTTATTATCTCTTCTATTGTCTTAGTAGTCGCCATTTTAGATGTGGATAGCATGAAAGCTACAATCTGGTTGGCTGGGTAAAGGGACGCAACAGTCGACAGGTTAATAGCGTGTTTGAGGGCAAGGTATGAAAGGAAGAGAAGTAGACGACGATCTTATTTTTCGCCTTGCCTTGGGAAGATGCCCTACCCTATGCGTTGGCTCGGTAATAAGTCTGACCATACGTATGATACATGCGATAGATCCTATAGGATGTAACTCGATCTAGTATAGGCTTCCGTTGGCTTTTAAATCTCCGAGGATGACACACTTCATTAAAATATCATGTCTAGCAGTAGAAATAGAATCTACTATCAAATCCCAATAATCGACACGATAAGACGGGGGTTTGTAGAAAGCACCCACTGAATTCTTATTATTATTATTGTGTAGATTAAACGTACACCACATTACTTCTTGGTTCCGGATCTGGAACCGACATTATTCATATAAATTATAGATTATTTTATATATATATCGCAACACCTCCCCCAGAACCCGAACGTCTATCTCTGCGCAAAGGTATATGTATGATAGCCAGATATCTTTAATTCACGAGTTGTTTCGGTTACCACCATGGCATAAAAGTTATTTAATTCTGCTTCAGTTTGGATTTGAACTATTGCTATTATTATAATTATAAAAAAGATATAGCTCTTGTGAGCTTTAATCTCTTCACCATCTGTAGTATTGTGTATTGTTATTATCATTCACTGTAGGCCTATATATGCTGATTGATGATCATTTTATTCACTCCTGATGATGAACAAATAAAGTGTCGAAATGTCGAGATATTATGAAGCAATTTGTGTTCGGAATTACACTACCGTACTTCTTTATTGTATAAGTTTGTTTGTTTGATTGGGTTTTACCAGAAGTCTATGAACTAGAAGTATGCAACTCCCATATACGAATTGTCCACGGCATTGTAGACCAGCAAATAATAGTGACATCATATTTCAGGTTCAGGTCCTTGTCTTTTTCTCAGTGCGGAATGCTGGGTAATTCACATTGTGACATCAGCTTGAGCCGATTGGTAAAAAAGGCTGACCTATATAAAGGTCAGTGATCAGAAGGTACAAATTTGCATAATCGGGGAAATATAAAAACATAACC
>JAUELC010283364.1:0-16159 GCA_031471745.1 Cryptochiton stelleri
ATACAAGACAAACACAGGAAGTAATACATAGTGCAATAAGACAAAGTGTGCTAGTTTAATACAGAGCTGGACATCATCAACAGATCGGCTTCGTGTTGCCCCTTAGCACTGAGAGAACAAGGGCATCAGGGAGTTCCCTCCAACTGCCCGTCTTTTAGGAGTTAAAAGGATAAATTGCTTTATGCATTGCAAGTTCGGGTTTACTTTATAAAGGGAGACACGTTTCAATGTCTATTCTGACAATGATGTACTAATATGGCGATGCCATGATTATAAAGTTAATTATTTTAACAAAGTCTATTGATTTTTTAAACGGAGCATGTAATCAAAAACGTCTTGTACAATTCTCTTGCTCATCTCTGTGTTGTATAATTAATTATTGGTTTTTTCGTTTTAGCTGCTCTGCTGGCCTTCAAGCGTCTTGCCGTCCGTCCAGTCTACATGCTTCTGGTAGCAGGGACGGCATTGCGGGCTTTCTCTGTGGCAGGAATCTTCACGTTCACCCCCAAATTCATGCAGATTCATTATGGCCTGTCTATATATAAAGCCAGCATTATCATCGGTTAGTGATTAGTTGCTTAGCAGATATATGACACAAGCGAAGAGCTTAGTTGGAGACGGGTTGGATGCTGTCGAGTTCGTGTGATACGAGTTTTTTTTCTCTGCATAAAACATGTTTTGATGTTTTTCTTTGGTCGACTTCACAAAATGCTGATATGATGTTGGTGATGTTTAGAAAGTGAACATTAAAATAAATTTATATACAAACGACCGGTTAAATTAGCGGTTATGGTGGTGTTACCAGGTTTACTCGACACGTGGCCTAGAAAACAGAGGAAAGACCGGCTTAAAATTGATGAGATTATTCTCAGAAGAAGAAATGGCGAAGTGCACAGAAAACCAGCCAATCAGAACTCTCATTCAAAAGATGCGTAACTCTTACATAATTGAATACTAGTATATGGCGCAAAGAGTTGTCGCCTTTGAAACACTTATCAGGAAATTGTACTGGGTGGTACCTGAGAACAGTGTCATGAACTAACGATCCTAACAGTGGCTGAAATGTACTGGTGACGGTTTGGTGCCTGGCTAAGGGTTCCGTTTCCGTTTTGTTTGACCGTTTCCGGCACGGATCTTAACCAACACAATTTTCTGAACTAGTTAGTCTCGCGTGCCACCGGATCGGGCTATAGATGAGCTGGCGTTCTGATAAGTTCTTTTCATAAAAAAAATATTTCAAACTTTAAATCGAATCCAAAACCTATCTGCATTCAAATACAAATTAATTAATTTTAGATTTATTTGTTGAGTCTAAAACATACGTACTGTATTTAGCCCGTGCACACGCTCTTTAACTCCTCTCAGTTTACCACACGTGTTGTTACGGACGATGCAAATTATGTTTTGGACTCAACAAATACATTTTATACATGTAATACTAATTTATTTGTATTTAGACAGATACATTTTGGATTAGATTTAAAGTTTAAAATATATATATTTTTTAAAGTGTTTATCAGAACACCAGCTCAACGACAGCCTGGTCCGGTGGCGGCCATGATTATTATCAAAATTGTGTATGTAGTGTTACCAGACCCATGTGGCGAATCGCAAGTTAACGCCAGACTATGAACTAGTAGGCCTATATATTCTTACCAAGAGACTGTTATCCCAAACTAATTAAAACACTATATACCGGTACTTAGACTGTTTGAAGTTATATGCTATCGCCTTTATTATTTTCATGCTAATAAATAATAGCAGAGGTCTAAGTGTGCAACTTTCATTGTGGTAGTGTCAACGGCATTGGAGACCAGCAAATCATAGTGACGTCATATCTCAGCCCCTTGTCTGTTTTCTCAGTGCGGATTTCTGGGTAATTCACACTGCGACATCAGGTAGAGCAGATTGGTGAAGAACATGACCTACATATAGGTCATTGGTCAAAACATTAAAATTTGCATAGTCGGCAAAATAAAAAAACATAACCTGTGAATGAAATGACAATTCTGTACCCATTCCACTTTCACATATCTTTTTTTATAATGTATTTTACGTAGAGTCTGTTGATATTAATTTTACAAAAGCATAAAGATTTCCATTACAGTAAACTGACTAATAAATTGTTAATCGAGGTGACAGTGTTATAGATGAGTTTTGAAGTCCGGCTTTTGGGGTTACCATCTGTCAAAACTAGAAATTTGCCATCGTACATCAATCAAAAATGTGTGCACCTCCGAGTTTAATTGTGTGCTACATCACATGATACTTATAAAAGAGTGCTTGGGCCCAAACGCCGATGACACTGCCTAATTGAGAGTTGAACACTTCTAGTTAATAGACTTCTGATAGTCATAACAAAAACATACCAACTCATTTTTGTAACAGAAACGACTTAAAATCATTTTTTGTTTAAATTTGGAAGATTCTATGAAAGCATTACTGCTATTTTGACAGGTTTTGCCAGCGTTGGCGCGGCAGCTTTAGCGATATTTCTGAGCGGAGTTCTGTCTCGTGTGTTAAAGTTAGAACTAAGGGGAATGATCCGAACTTGTCTCATCACACAGATCCTCGCCAGCGCGATATTCTTCATGGGAATTTTCCTGTCATGTCCTCAACCACCGATACAAGACTTCAGTATTAACAAGTAAGCTCAAATTAAAGCTTAATTTAATACAATTATGGCTTCTGAAATGGCTAATATATCCCCCACCGAAAAAAAACCCCAAAAAACAAAACAAAAAAACTTTCAAACAAAAACCACGTCGACGTCCTCCCCTCAACAGACACAACAGTTCATGTCCATGTCCTGGTATCCACCACTAATACATTGTTTCCGTCGATTTATTGCCCCCGAATCTTTATCTCCTTTTTTTCTACGTAGTAAAATGAACCTCAATGAAAGCCAGTTTACCTTTTTTAAATTTCTTGAACAATGACATGATCACATTACCAAGAAAGCTTATAATGTAAACAATTGAATTTTGAACATACTTAATTTAAAAGTAATAAGAGACATAGTTATCATTTATACAAGTATATATCATCCAAACAGAAAGCATGTCGGCCTTTGTCTGGCATCATTCATATTTCATGGGTTTTTAAGCAAACTCTTTTCAATATTATTGCTGTGCATATACTCTAATTTCCCTTGAATTTTCTACTTTTCAGTATCCAATCAACTGTTCCCATTTTGTCGTCTGCTAATTCATCAGCTTCATGTTACGTGGGATGTCACTGCACAGGCGCCAAATTCTTCCCCATATGTGGGTCAGATGGCGTGACCTATTTTTCACCATGTCATGCAGGCTGTTCTAAGACTACAAAAAAGGTAAGTCACTATAGAATAAAAAGGATGTTTTGTACAGATAAAGCAGCAGAACAAAAACAAATAATAATAAATAAAATGCTTTATCTGTACACAACACCTGCATTTAACCAAGCCTCTTACATTTCCTCCTTGTTTAGTTATGGCTTCTCAGTGATCCCCTAACCTTTAATATATCCAACAATTATATCTATTGTTCTTGATATCAGCGTTCTGAAATGGCTTGCTTAATAGCTCGGCATCTGTACAAACATTTTTAGTTTTGAATCCATTGAATTGTGGTTTATACTATAATTACTGAATTTGTAAATTGTTTTATTTATGCCTATATATGCCGTGTGATTATCTTTAGAAATATATATACCATAATTTTTTTCTCAAAACATTTCATATGCGTGAAAACGATGTCAGACTAGACATTGCAAAGTAGCATCAAATATAAACAAGAAGTTGGATCTATATATTTGTGTTTTCTTATTTAGGTTGATAAAGTAAAAAAAAAAGTTTAAAGGATACATGTCAAAAATCTAATCAAATGTCTGAATCCCATTAAATTCATACCTCATTAGCCAGCCCTCTGCTGGCTATGGACTGTGACGTCATAAACTATCGGCGAAGTAGACGTGTTGATACCGCATTTTCTGTTAAAGACAACTTGTGGATGGTAATTTTATGACGACCATAATATTTATGACACGTAAAACAAAACATTTGTTGGCCTACTGAGGCATGTAGACTGTCTAGCTTGAGGGAGTTTGGGGAGATTTACTTATCTGAGTACATGTCTAGTTAAACTTTAAATTCTCACACACCAACCCAAACGCACGCAATAAGATAATATAAAGTGACAAGTTTTTCTGATACTTGGAGGTATCCTTATGTGATATTCTAACCCATGATTTGAAGTAAGACACCAAGTAGCTGACAGGAAATGTTGGTTATTTGTCAAACAGAAAGTAGACACCATCTTCGCTAGCTATGTTGAAATGGAGAGTATCTCGGAATAACACCCATGGCTCCGGTAGCAAAGATGAGTGGACACATGAAATCACAGTAAAATACAAAATGCACGTACGGCTTCTAATGAAATACTATGTGTTGAACTTTTCTCTCACTTAACAACATGCCTGCATCTAAACATGGCTATTCAAAAATTGAATAATCATTTCTTGAGTTTTATATTAACGTATTTTTGGGATACGGTAACCATACGGACAATCCTTTTTGGAAACATCAAGCGTAAACACCAATCAAATAAAATCGAAAGAGAATTCCTCTCATTGCCAGGCTTACATCATATTACTAGTCAAAGAAGAAGAAAGAACACTCCGCCATACGATTGGCGAGGACCAGCACAGATAAACCGATATGGAAGACTTGAAACTTTTATTTAATGAGAGTACGGTATACATTTAACAATACCGTTCTATAACAGACAATACAAAAAAAGCATAATTGAAATCCTTGCTCAAAAAGAAGTATGACTTTCTCAGCTGTTTATCATGGCAGAGGCGACACACTTTTCGAAAAGTGGCATTTGATTGGTGTATTCGTTTGAGCTATTTCACTTTGATCTCTGTCTGATCGTCGAAACAGGGTAAGTGAGGCAAGGCTGCATATAAACTGTTTGGTATGATGAGCGAAACGTTTTAGGCAATACACCGATCTATCGTTTAAAACTTTTTAAGGCCTAGGCTATCTGCCTTTACAATTATGCATTCACATGCTTAAGCCATTAACGACATACATGATCTGTTTATATCAACAATACGTGTGTTACAGTAACAGTTATACCCTGAAGTCGATTCTACTCGTCGCTATTAGCTCTAAAGGCGCTATTGAAACTATCAAATTGCAAGCGTTTCACGGGCTTCCCAATTAATATCGTACTTTTATATGTAAAATGAATCAACAAATTGAAGAAAAAAAACAATTGTCAACTGGCAAGGTTATAAATAGTTAAACAAGGTTTCCCATGATTCATCAGGCGATTTGCGATTGATCCAACGCTATTGAGCTCGAGTAAATGTGGCGTAGCATACTTCTAGTTAAGACTTCTGGTGTAAGTTATAGCTTGAAAGAACTTCTTTTCAAAATTCCTAATGAATGTCTTCTTTTAAGCCAAAGTTGATTCGCGCTTAATACACTGTCCTTTCAGAATATACTGTTACTATATCAGATTCTTATATGCTGTATACATACGAAAATGATCAAGCCTAATTTTTGCTCTACTTATTTGCTTGAAGACTTTGGCCTGTTAAGCGAGCAATACTCATGATGGTCCAATAGACTCATATTCCAACTATTGATGGCCTAATTGTTCTTTCCAATGGAACTGAATAAACGGCGTCACGGTATGCCTAATTTTATCAAACAATTCGAAGACTAAACTATGTTATAACACCTTACTAAGTGTGCCTTTTTAACAGCTGAGCGTATAAACATAACCTACATTGACGGTATGCACAACAATTACACGTTTCCCACATCTGTACATTTAGTACATTAGCACTTAGAGTGAATACGAGTAAAGTGGTGTATTAAAATATTACCCAGACTTCACGTCTACAGGCCTACACGATCTACGTACCTTGTTGACATATTGTCTGGTAGCTGAGATGCCTGTGATGGGCTCGAGAAACTATGGCGTTGATTGGTGTTTTGACCAAATATCTCCCCAGACAATTAACACTTTGAGCCCACACGGTTACATTCATTGTTCACCAGGAACTGACCTTGAGTTTATCTTTCCTATAAGTCAGCATTCTCACGACATGCCTATATACATGTAGCTACCGGCTTATGTTTTGTATTTTGCCCTTTTCAGCCCGTGGTGAACATGATCGAGATCTTAATCGGGGATTAACTGGTTTCCCAAACATCGCATCGCATATTATTATAGCAGAACTTAGGAGAAACAAATTAGTCCGTTTATATATTAGAGGCGAAATCTCGCAGTTCTAAGAGTCACGAATAGGGTTAAGAATACTATATAGCCACGAATAACGTCAAGAATACCATATAGCAGTTCTAAGAGTCACGAATAACGTGACAAATACCATATAGCAGTTCTAAGAATCACGAATAACATTTCGAATGCATTAAAGCAGTTCTAAGAGTCACGAATAACGTTGAGTATACCATATAGCAGTTCTAAGAGTAACGAATAACGTCAAAGATACTATTTAGCAGTTCTAAGAGTCACGCATTACGTTTAGAACACCATATAGCAGTTCTAAGAGTCACAAATAACGTTAAAAAAATACCAAATAGCAGTTCTAAGAGTCACGAATAACGTTAAGAATACTATATAGTTGTTCTACAAGTCACGAATAACGTTTAAAATACAATATAGCAGTCCTAAGAGTCACGAATAACGTCAAAGATACTATTTAGCAGTTCTAAGTGTCACGAATAACGGTAAGAATACTATATAGTTGTTCTACAAGTCACGAATAACGTTTAAAATACAATATAGCAGTCCTAACAGTCACGAATAACGTAAAAATACCATATAGCAGTTCTAACAGTCACGAATAACGTTAAAAATACCAGATATCAGTTCTAAGAGTCACGAATAACGTTATGTATACTATATAGTAGTTCTAAGAGTCACGAATATCGTTTCGAATACCATATAGTAGTTCTAAGAGTCAAGAATAACGTGAAAAAAACCATGTAGCTTTCTAACAGTCACGAATAACGTTAACAATACTATATAGTAGTTCTAAGAGTCACCAATGGCGTTAAGAATACCATATAGCAGTTATAAAAGTCACGAATAACGTTTAGAATAACATATACACTGTAGTTGTTCTAAGAGCGTTCTTAAGAGCGTCTAAACGTTATTTCTTTCAGCCACAAATAACGTTTAGAATACCATATAGCAGTGCTAAGAGTCACGAATAACATTAAGATACCATATAGCAGTTCTAAGAGTCACGAATAACGGCAACGATACCGCATAGTAGCTATAAGAGTCCCGAATAACGTTAAGAATACCATATGGCAGTTTTAAGAGTCACAAATAAGTAAGAGAATACCATATAGCAGTTCTAAAAAACACGAATAACGTTATGAATACCATATACCAGTTCTAACAGTCACGAATAACGTCAAGAATACCATATAGCAGTTCTAAAAAACACGAATAACGTTATGAATACCATATAGCAGTTCTAAGAGTCACGAATAACATTTAGAATACCATATAGCAGTTCTAAGAGTCACGAATAACGTCAAGGATACCATATAGCAGTTCTAAGAGTCACGAATAACGTCAAGGAAACCATATAGCAGTTCTAAGAGTCACAAATATCGTTTAGAATACCATATAGCAGCTCTAAGAGTCACGGATAACGCTAAGAATACCATATAGCAATCACATTTAGAACAGACACTAATTTCATACGGGCTGGTGATGACGCATATTTGTTTACCTGTACAGCCCAACTATCACCGCCCAGCTCTATGTTGCCCTGTACCAGGAAGTACTGTTCAGTAACATGCTCGTAACCTTTCAGTTACCAGCTGGTTACCTGGATTTTTATTGTTTATGTAACCCAACTGACTTAACATTTTAGTTACCAGCTGGTAACTGATTGAACATTACTTGCACATTACCAGCTGACCACAAGTTACGGAAATAGGGGCCTTTCCTTTCAGTGCTTATTGACGGCATTCTGTCTTACATTTCATTATATGTTTTTCACGAATATCATTTGAAATGAAATCATTTAATGTAGACGAATATCGACATTAAAGACTCACAAAGTCTTGGAGATTTCAAAATGCACGTTATTCTCCTGAGTGGAACCGCCCTACTGCATTATGCTCGATTTTTTTTTTATAGTTGCCATTTGATTATTTGCTTGTTTTTCACGTTTTGGTTACTTTAAATATAATTCCATTCGTTTCACATTGGCGGAAATATTTTATCCCAGGTGATAATGTTTTCATCTGGGTAAAAATACTTTTCACAAAGGGGTTAATACTATTCACCTGGGTGATAATGTTTTCATCCAGGTAATAATATTTTCACCTGGTTATAATATTTTCCACCCACGTATCTAATATAACTAATAATTAAAAGAGTTCAGAAGTGTGACGTCACTTCCCCCTTAGCAGCACTCGCCTGGTTTTAAACCAACTATCCACGCCATATCTGAAAGCATTCTGCTGATGTTGCCGGTCCGCCCAATTTGCTCAATATATTGATCTTAGACTTTTTTAAAAATTCTTCAGAGACGGCACAGCGAATTCTTATATACATGTGTATTAGATAAAGATTATTTTCGGAAATATCATCTAAATTAACCAATGATGTTGTTGTTTCGCTTTACTCACTGTAACATTGTAGACTTCGTCCTTCATGTTGCGTGTGTCTTGTCTCTCAGAACCCCGTCTGAATAAGAGAATGCCTCAATACGATTCGATTTGCAGCGGTTTTCACCTCTGTTAATTGATTTTGTTAACATCAGTAGAGAACAAAAGGAGAGAGCTAACAGAAAAGGCCGCCATCGCTCGTTTTGTTTAGAACCAGAAATGACGCCATGGCTTTTCCACTCAATTGACCCGATCGGTGCTGCATTCAGCGAACACTGACTTAACGCCAGCGACACATCTTACGATACCAAAGCCATAAGCATTTACTCACTTCTCGGGACACTTTCACAAAATGTCGCAGGCGTACGACAAAATTCCGTCATGTTAAAGTCTAAACGTAAATTTGTCGTACCTTAATTTTTTTGTCGTATGACATTTTATGAAAATGGCTCCAGATCTACTACATTACGGTTATAGTCACTATTATGACAAGAGGTAAATTCTAGTATGGCACGACTCGATTATATGCTGGTCCCAAAACATTATGTTAAGGTGAGGGCTAATCGGGGCTAATTGATATGTGAATTCCCTTGAAATATTTTGTACAAAAGTACAAATAATTCTTTTTAGAAAATTTCTTACAGTTAATGCTGTTATACCACATTTTTGCACAGAAAATAAATCATGATCATTATTAACATTATTATGTTATATTTTAGCACAATAATTTAATAGGCTTTCACACAAAAAAGCGCAACCACATTTTGTTAAAAGAAAAATAAAGTTACAATAGTAAAATTGAAACTGAGAACGTAATGAATGTGTAAGTTTTTTTATTCTCTATTTTTGTAAGATATAAGATATAACAAACCGTTTTTAAATGTAAATCTTCAGCACTTTTTATTGGAAAACATACAGTAGGCCTACTGACTATAGATGTATCAGTTGGGCTTCATTTTAGACCACATGAATTCGCCACGGACACATAATGTCTATTATTACAATAAAGCCTACCATTAGCGCTTTCCTGTAATTCAATCAAATGTTTCAATTGCAATTCAAATGCAAGATAGTTGCCGCCTCCGGTTTCGGCGTTCAATTGATAACAACCACTATTGATCGTTCATTAGAATACCTCGGGCTAACGCCCATGGTATTCTAATAAACTGGTCTCAACTGCTTTATATCACTTGAATACCTCTATCTCAGAGGGTAACTAAAACTTACCTTACTTTTTAGATTGATTGGTACTTAACGTCGTGCTTAAAGGTATTTCACTTGTAGGACGGCATCATAAATATACTAGTATACTAAATATTGACGAGTTCAAAAGTCACTTCCTGTATTTTTCACAAGTGATGGGCAAATATCATGCGCCTACAAGAGTTGGGAATCAATGTTGTTTTTGAAAGACTTTGGAATTTCACCCATATGAAGGCTAAATAACAACTTTATCCCAAACTTTTCACAAACGATTATAGGATCAGTTTTATTAAGGCATACATTGAGCAACTGGAGTTTTTGGGAACTGGCCACTTTCCAAGCTCTGCTATATCATCTATTTGTGGAATAATCTAAGTAATGTGTGAAAGACAAACCCTTTCCTTTGGATGTTGTTCAAATCCTAATTTGATGCTGTTTAGAAAATATCGGTTTCATGATAGCCTTAGTCTCTGTCAACAAAAACGGCGCAATTACAGAAGCGCACGGCCCGGCGGTCGGTTGTTCAAGGGGCTATGAAATTTAATCCTGTATTAGGAGAAGTAATATCATGTTCAAGATCCGTTGATAATCCTGGTTTACTGATTTAATCTGCTAGTATTGATTAATCTTGTGTTTTGAACAACCTGGCCCAGATATATGTTTAGTCTGTACAATTGTAAATAATATGTGAAATATTATTATTTTCATGATTTTTTTTATTATAAACATTATTGTTTATTTGCGAGTTATTCATTTGTTTTAATCTTGTATTTAAAAACAAAACAATGTTAAAAGGCCCTACACAAATGAAAGCTTGCTGTTTACTTTAATAGAGTTAATGATGTGAAATAAGGAACATTTGTTTGTTTGTTTCAGTTAAACGTCGTTCTTAAGGTTCTTAAGTCATATGGCTGCGTGGTATCCCAATGAGCGACGAAAACTACTATCATGTGCCTATGGTGCAAAACAGTGTAGAATTTTCAACACAAGACCCTACAAATAAATCTGATTGATGATGTCCCTTAGATCGTGAATCACCAAGGGAACAGAAACATCCCGTCAACAAATAAGATTGTTTGATTGAGTGGGGTTTTACGACGTAGGCCTACTTTAGGCTATTTCACTCATACGATGGCGTGCCAGACCAAGGGTGAAGGAAACCGCCATCGACGCCACTGGCAACAAACAATGACAAGAAACAAAACAAGCACATGACATAATACTTGGTAAAATCAGACAAAGTGTGCACATTTACAGTGCTAGACGCAACGACAGATCGGCTCCTTGTTTCTCTGGAAGCACCAATGCAACAGGAAGCTCCCTCCAAACGCTCACCTCACAATTAGAAAGAATTTGTCAAAACTCAGGCGAGACCGGAGAAAAATCCCCTGTTTTCTTTCTAAAATGTAATATTCCATGCTGATATACTTCCGATCCATACTTTTCAGCGACCTTTCTGTGCAACAAAAATGTCCGGTTATTATTTACGTGACGTCATTGAGCGATAGCCGCTTTCTCATTGGCTGATTGTCCGCACTTCGGTTCGTTCTCCTTCTCGCGAGATCCTCTACTATGTGATCAAGACGTATCTCTGAGACTTTGCGGGGACATTTTGTTCGTCTGATTTTGGGATCAACGATTAACTTAGATAGTGGTCTTGCACCTCCAAACTGAATAAGGCCCGTACCGCTTACTTTTAAGACGTGTTGTTTTATGCTCCCCTGTTGCCCATGAAAAAACTGGACGATCCCAACAACAGAAATTTGACAATCAGTGATTTTATAATACATTCGAATTGGTTGAGTTGACCCGCTTTCAAATGATAAAGGCTTTACCTTTAATGGCTTCCTTTGCGCACTAAATATTTATCTTTTATATATAAGGCACATAGCATCCCGCCTTATGGGTCTAGAAAACACAATGTGCATGGAACGCCTAGGCCCCGAAGCTATACGTCCCAGAAATGCAAAAGTTCTGAGCTGTTCCCAGAAAACAAAATGCACTACACCCTTGTTACAAACAATAAATGTAGACCTTTTTAGAAGTAGGTCTCCTATTCGCCCTACATCTAGAGCTACATTACCAATAATAAATGTACACCGTTTCTATTTTAAAAGTAGATCTATTTCTCTACCCCTTAATTGCCTTACATATGAAGTTAAAACCACAATAAGGCCCAGTTAAGCTCTTTGCATGGGCTTTTAGATCCTATGTCCGAAGTTCCATGCATTTCCAATTTTTATTGATGGCGCAGTAGTAGTTTTAGGATTTTAGTTAGTGGCAACAAATAGAAGAAAAATAGCAATCTTACAAAGCTTTAGACCCGTCTGCAACGGGGTAAAATGTTTCACCTTTTAAAAAGAATAAATGTATACAAAGTGAACCACGCGTCACCGTCTTGGATCATGGGTTTGTGACGTTGGTGACTTATCAATAGTTACCTATGGAAGTGTATCTTCTGAAAGGTTGCAGGAATCCTTGCCAAGTCTTGGAATTCATCAGGAAATGATTCCCGAAACTCCTCAGCTATAGGCTGTCTCCACCTTCAAGACAATCATTAAACCTAAGAGAGCGAAGAAGCATGCTATTAAGAGATGAAGGGAAGATTCGGTGAATCAGTTTTTAGCTTAAGTCACACTCTAAAAACACCAGGCGAGCGACTCATTTGCAAGTTTATAGATTTAAAATGAGTTCAATTTAGCAAATGAGCGAAATATAGAAATCCAAGAATAAAGGATTTAGATTTAATTACAAATAATCAAAAATTTGGCTTAAGTCAAAATTGTTTTGTGAATTTAGCCCATACATAAGATACATTTTGTTCACGGTTTCTGCCATCAGAATGTAAGGAATCATAATTAACTGAATAATTTAATAAATCAATACAGATAAGAATCTACCTGGTTTAAGTATACCCATCAGATTAAATCAGCAGCATGTATATTCCCAGTTTTTTAAATTACAATAAATACAGCTGGTTTTCTTTTGGGGATATAATACATAAAAATACGTACAGACGGGCATATGGACAGACAGACTGATGACATACGAACGTACATGAGGACGACAATACCCCTATAGGTACCCCTACAAATTATGTGTTGACACCCGAGGCAATGGAAGATTTGTAGCCCTGGGGGTGATTCGTAATAAGCCGGATCCGTATGAAGACCAAGTTCAACTGAATTATAATCAATGTTGATTGGTTCTGGAGTGCTGAGGACATCAAATGTCTGTGCGCAAATAGCAATTACAGCGCGATTTTAACATTGTATATTAACACCTCGTCTTATATACGGCCAGACAATTTGAGACATGCATTTATTTACCTGTGATCCATTCATTATATATGATTGCATGGTAGTCTCAGTCAAAGTTATTCTGACACATGTTTACGTAACGCTTTATTCAAAGTCAGAAAATCATCTAATTGTTAAAATTTGTATTGCCACCATTCAAGAACTTAATTGCATTTCCGGTTTAAGTGAGTACCTTCAGCACTGTCATCATCCAAGTTTCGATAAAAGACAACTTGTTTTATGATTGTGTTGTCGATGCTCTGCGATAACGAGTGCTGAAAATATGTATTGGTGCGTTTTGGTTGTGGTTAAAGCGGCAAATCTTCAACCAGAGGACGCCTTAATTATTATACTTTGGAGAGAATAGTGAAGATTTGGCTCACCTTTCCATTACAATATTTTAATCTTTGTTTAGTTTCTACTTTCAGGTCAACACTATGTTAGTTTGGTTTATTGTCCAAAACAATGCATTTCAGTTAGAACATTGAGCGAAGGTGATAGATGTTGTACCTGAGAATTGACTCCCCCCCAAAAAAAAACACAAAAAACAACAAAACAAAACAAACTGAATGAAGCTAAATAAATCGATAAAGCTTTCAATAATGACGCGTACAACATCTTTAAGGACTTCGGGCATTGGAATAATTACTGTTTGGGGAAGATTATTTTATGGCCATCAAAGAGGTTGAAAGTTGAGCCGATCTCGTGGCTATATCAGTCAAGCGTATTGTTATGGTACCGATGTTACTCTCATCCGCATCGTTATGGTACCGATGTTACTCTCACCCGTACCGTCATGGTACCGATGTTACTCTCACCAGTATCGTCATGGTACCGATGTAACTCTCACCCGTATCGTTAAGGTATCGATGTTACTCTCACCATGCAGGTCATGACATCGAGTCGGCCTTAGGCTTCACCCCAAAACACCCGTGTGTGGGGAAGTTTCCAGTGACCTGGGACGACGTTTGGTTTCATCCACCAGTTGTATTTGCACCGCCGTCAGTACGGCTTGAAACACCAATCAAATCGAACCATATTGATTTTAGATAACCCTATTCCAATGGAGTAATTCCGTTTCTCACAGTTTCCGGTCAAAATGTTCAGTGTATGTAGCGTTAAACGTTCGCAACTATGGTTTGGAGTAATTATAGTACAATTAGTACTTATTGGTGTGTTAATACCCAATTAACAGATCCTAAACCAAGACTATATCGCGGCTAGGCCTTGGTTTGATTCAAAGCCATGCGTAATTATGGGCGGGGCTAAATTCACTTGACCTACGTCATCACCACTGGCGTCGAAGGATATCTCGAAAACTGCTGGATTTTTTGGGCGGTAAAGTTTTATTTGAATCCTCCATTATCACGGACATAACCCATGTACCGAATAGCAACTGTATACCTTTAATAAGACTAATTTCAAACATATACAATATCACTGAGCAATAATGAAAGGTAAAAATCATTGAAAATTTTTTTTTTTTAACTGAAGGTTAATACAGTGCATGGATGGACAAAAACTATGACCTTTACAGCCGTATCTTCTTCTACTGGCGTGTTCTTAACCATGCACGAGCCATGATCTATTATGTTATTCAGTAGTCTAAAAAAAACACAATGTATCCTGACGAATTGCGACAAAAAAAATGAAATTGTTTTTTGAAAAATTCCCAGAATTTCTGTTACCTTGTGGAGTGTGAGTAAACTCCGTTGAAAATGCACCACCAGTAAATGATTCGAAATCGAAAAAGGTCATATATCTACATAAAAATATCAAAGAATTATACTCTGAACCCTAAAGGACCATGGATGATGCCGAAGAACTTACTGATATGACTACCCGAACACTTCAAACAACACCACATATTCCATGCATACCATAACAATCTTGACATTGTCTTTCGAATCATGTTGAATGATGGTATAGATCACCATCGTTTGAAGGGACTATTACTGATGTTGTACTGTTTGAGCGAACACAAAACTGTTGATACCAAGATGACAGTTGAGGAACGTAAACCTGCCTTTGGCATTGATTCAAGTTTGCATTCCAAGCAGACTTATAGTTGCTGAACATGGTGGCCATTTAGTCTTTGACACCTTACGTCTTTTATACATTGATGAAGTAAATTTCATCAATTGTTGTGGATCTTTTATTTTCTGTTGCCATTCTCAATCACCCATCTAATGTTTCCCAGATCAGCATTCAGCAGTGTTATAAGGCCAGCTACTCTGCTCAAATGTCAGACATTTATTGCGTCACGTTTTCAATTCAGTACAGTGTACATCAAACGAACATCTTCAATATTAACCCAGCATATCATATATCAAGTAATCGGGCAGATCCAATCGGTATCCGCCATCCGGCAGCTTCCGGTATGCTATATTCCATATACACCGCAAACAAACCCGACATCGCTGTTGTTTTTGTTGAATATGATATGATCTGGGAAAGCCCCTAGTTCGCTATCCGGAAAACGTTAATCCAACTAAGGCAACAATGGCTACATGGATTGTTTTTTTTACGGATACGGTTGCCTGCTCCTGTTTCCGCGTTAATGTAATCTCTCCTTTATTAAACGGTCATTTGGATTTATGACGGATACCGGACACGGGAGCCTGCTTCCGGACATATGGAATGTGACGAACGTTAGCTTGAATGTGTCCTGATCTACTAGCACAAGCACTTTATTAGAATTTATCGTGAACTACTATAGTTCGGTATTTTCTGATATGCGATTGATTGTAATAAACCCCATACACGTAAGAACTGTATATTAGGGGAGACAGTTTTATCCACACGCTGCCATACCCATAAATACATGTAAAAAATTACCTTAACAGTGCTTCCGAACATTCTGAGGAACTGAGAGATTGTTGAAGCTCATTAAATTGAATCTCTGGAAATTTGACCTGAAATAGACATGAACACATTTCTTGAGCAGCCTGCAATGTCCGTTTTCCAACTCGGTAAGTCGTGGAACCAAACCCTAATCGAGTCC